>JASDQU010011004.1:90877-103538 GCA_032191745.1 Picea mariana | reverse complement strand
GTTCATTATTTCATTATTGTACAAATTTCTTGTGAAATTTCTTGAGATCAATTAGTATAAATTAGTCACTTTTTTAGTGATTAATGATCACGACAAGTTTCATTTTTGTTAGCAGCACTAGACTTTTTCTTTTCTTTATAGAAACATAATAAAAATTCAATTCCTTGCAATAGAGGAACACTCTTAGTTACTATAATAAAAGACTTCATTCATTTCATCAAAAAAACACAGCCATTTTCTATAATAAAAGAAGCAATTCTAGTAATAAAGGACAATTTCAAATTGCAAACCAACACAACAAATGGGTGGAATATTTAGAGTCAAACCAGGTTAAAAATAAAACATCTTCAAATTCATTGTTCAAAATCAACATTTCCTCGTAATAGTCTTTTTAGTACTTATTTACTCGTTAAAACTAGATTGAATTTTCAAAATACAACTTATATTCATGCCATTTGCCACAGGATAGAGGGTTAGCCTAAATAACTATTTCTTGGTTACTCCGATTTTATTAATTTCATCCATGATTTCTTAAAACAATTCCATACCAGTCACTCTAGTCATGGGAAAATTAGAATCGAAATAGAAATTATTATGATTATGTGTTCCACACATAATAATATCCCACGAGTTAAAACTGATTTCTTCATGATTACCCATATTTTCACCTACAATCATGACACTACCCATCGACTGCCATAATCATATCCAATGATTGCACACCATCATTACCAAGCGATGATATTTACTTCACAATATTATCATATTTACAAAAGGATATTGTTTGATTTGATTGACTACAACCTATCATCATTTAATGTTCTCAGTCTCTCATGCACTTGAATTAGTCGGTTAAATGGTCAATTAAGACAAACATTTCTCCTGCATTCTTCATGTCACTTTGTAATCTCCACCCATTTCCCACTTCTATATCCTTTTTACCTCTTCGTATAGAAAGGAATCAAACCTAGAACCTAACAAATTCATCATATGGAGTGAGGAAAATTGTAGTACCTTTTTTGATAAGATATGATCTGCAACGAAAAACATTGCTTGATGAGTTTCCTACATGCAGGATTGTCTTTCAAAAAGTAGGGTTACTACAACTATTTGAGAAATTTCAAGGGCACAATGTCTCAATAACCATGGCATTCGTTGAAATATCAACGAAAGGATAGATATGTTTGGGGACACAAATATTACACTTACAAAAGAATCGCTAGTTGCGATCACATGCTTGGAAAGAAAAGGAAAGAACTAGTTTAAAAGAAAACCAATGAAGGGTAAAGGATGGACAAACTTTTTACATAAGTCTCATCAGAATCTAGACTAGACCAAATGAATTCTAAGGACCTAACTCGATGACCCTTGGAAATACCTATCCTTCTTCATCTATAGATATTTAACATGCGAAGGAAGGTACACCATAATTTTTCTCTACCACATACATTTATTACAACATTTGAAAGATACAAATAAAATAATCAATACACCCTATTTCATGTTGAAGAGTGTTATAAAAATGGCAATAGAAGTCTGGAAAAATCCACAAAACAAAGAGAGATTTTTGTATCATCATACTTTAATCAAGTTAATTGTGATGGATAAGTTGGAGAAAAAAAATCAAACCTTAGAAGAATTTTTGTAAGAAGTAATTTTGAGGAAATTGGTTCATCTAGTGAAAACTCATAGAGGGATGAAAATCATGTAAATGCTACAAAAAACATTGCAAGAATTCAAGATAATAAGAAACAAGTAGAAAAGAGTTTGAAACCATCCAAGGAGGATATTCCTTTGACACCTAAGCCAAAGGAAAAACAAAAATCCAAGGAAAAGGACCCTCAGACCCATATAAATCTTGTAGAAAAATTGGTATACAAAACTAAACAATAGTGAACATATAAGAAAACTCAGTCCCCTAAACAAATTTAGTCTACAGAATCAAGGAACAAGGGTAAACAAAAGATAATAGAAGTAGATTTTGATTCCCTTGAGGAGGAAATACCATTAAAAACAATTAATAGAATAGTAAAATTAGCATCCAAGGATTTGTTTGAAGCAACAGAAAGGATTACCAGAGGAATGACATGAAGAGAAAAAGTGAACCGAGAAGAGAATATGTCAAAGATAACAAATAATAAGGTTGAAGAGGAGGTTTTATCAAATCTGACCAGAAATCCTAGAACAAGAAACTTAGTGAAATCTAAAGAAGATATAATTAAACTACAAGTTGTTGAAAAGGAACAAATTTTGGATGTAGAGCATATTGTTGATGAAGAGATCCCACAATTTGAATAAATTCTTGATCATGAAAATTCAAATGAGGAGGTCCAAACCACTTTTACATAGATTACATTGGAAAATATAACCACCAAACTGGAAAAAGAAGAAGAAGAAGATAGGAAAGTTCAAGAAAACCATTTAGGAACTGGATAGTTTGGACAGGGTCATAAAAATAGAGAATGAGAAAGTTAAAGAACAAAGTGATCAATTGAGAGAGAAATATCATGGACTTAAAAAAACATATAAAGCCCTGAAATGGGATGGAGATAAGTGGTATGATCAGAACCTGAATACTATACAACAAAACAAGAGGTTGTTTGACAAGTTAAAGAAGGAAAATACCAAAGACATAGGGCATTCCACTATTATTGTTCTAGAACCAGAAGACGGTTGAGGAGTAAAGAAAATAATTTTGAAAATTTTGAAATAGAAATTTTCTTAGAATAAAAATGCATGAGGACATGCAACATCCTCTGTCTGGGGGAGATTTTGGTAGTTAGTTTTGACCCTTTGACCAGGTCCATTCATCTTCATTTTGATATTAAAACCTCTATTTTTCCCACTTGCATCTAACTAATGGCATAATGAGCACCAACAAGGTAATAGGTTGTATTTTTGTAATAAACTCTTAGTTTTTTCTTGTAAATAGTATTAAAAGCTATTTTTTGCAACAAATGGTTGACAATTTAACTGTTATAGGAATTAACCCTGTTATATTCATGTTATTATAGGAATTGAATCTTATCATACTTCCACTTGATCAAATGGATAATTTCCACTCGAGGCACTACATTGACATCATGTGATGGTAAATTATCTATTTTTCCATTCTCATAGCATTCGATAGCTAGTCATCAATGCATGGCCAAACTCAGTAGAGAGTTACAGAAAATTCACATAAACAAGTGAAAATCTGCAAGTTTGTTCACAAAATCAAGAAATCAATGCCCATGGACAAGGAATAATGTTCAACCAATCAAAAGATTGAGGATCCAAATCATATGATTGGGGATAACTTATGTTATTCGGTAAAAGGAAAATCTAATATATATTTTGTAATTAGTTTTGTAAAACAGAGTGCATGTGGAAAACACTCGAATTCCTAGAGGAATGTATAAAATTAGAGACATGGGATATATTAAAGTTAAGGAGAATGTTGAGATTATTATTCAAGACATATTGTAACTCTTAATTAAGCGTTGATGATCAATATAATGAAGTTCTCAATTAGCTCATGTGTTCACTACAACAAAACAGGAAATTAGTGCCTAAAATAGCATCGTAATTTAGTGTATTTTACTGCATGAATCAGACACCTTTTCTGGCGCAAAACTGGGTGCAATATTGACTTTTTATAATTGTTCCATATTTAGTTCTAGAGTTAGTGCCATAAAATAAACCCTAGGAATAGCACCAGATTTAGCACCAGAATTAGTTCATGTGTTCACTACAATAGAACAAGAAATTAGTGCCTAAACTAGCGTTGTAATTTAGTGTATTTTACTCCATGAATCAGACACCTTTTCTGGCGGAAAACTGGGTGCAATATTGAATTTTTATAATTTCTCCATATTTAGTTCTAGAATTTGCGCCGAAAAATAAACGCCAAGAATAGTGCCAGGTTTAGCACTAGAATTAGAGCCAAGATTAGCACCAGGAATAGCACTAGGTTTAGTGCCAGGAATAGCACCAGGTTTAGTGCCAGGAATAGTGTCAGTTTTACCTCCAAGAATAGCACTAGGTTTAGCACCAAGTGTTGCTTCCAATTTTTCTTCTGATATGCCTTCCAATTTTTCTTCCTTTTTTGTATTTGTTTTGGATTCCTGTTTTACATCCAGTTTTTCTTCTGATATGGATTCAAATTTTTCTTCCAGTTTGTCACCGGGAATAGCACCAGGTTTAGCACTAGGATTAGTGCCAGGAATAACACTAGTTTTAGTGCCAAGTGTTGGTTCCAGATTTTCTTCTGATATGCCTTCCAATTTTGCTTCCATTTTTGCGTCGGTTTTGGCTTCCCGTTTTATGTCCAGTTTTTCTTTTGATATGGCTTCGAATTTTTCTTCCAGTTTGGTGCCAAGAATAGCACCAAGTTTTGCTTCCCGTTTTTCTTCTGATATGCCTTCCAATTTTTCTTCCATGTTGACTTCTGGTTTAGCTTCTAGTTTTGCTTATGATATGGCTTCCAATTTTGCTTCCAGTTTGGCTTCTAGTTTGGATTCCATTTTTACATCTAGTTTTTCTTCCCGTTTTGCTTCCCATTTTGCTTCTGTTTTGGGTTACAGTTTTGCTTCCATTTTTCCTTCTGGTGTGGCTTCCAATTTGTCTTCTATTGTTGCTTCCTTTCTTGCTTCCAACAATGCTTCTTGTTTTGCTTGCAGTTATTAATTTAATATGTTTTATTTCAATTTAATTAGTTAAATATATCATGTCTCTTAACTAACTTATGTTATTATACAATAATTCATATAAATTCATTTGAAATATTTTATAGGATAGCATTTATAAAGATTTTTTTACGGAAAAGTACATCCATACAAATTAACAACATCATTATACTTATTAAATCTCCATCAAAATAGAATCTACAACATCCAATATATATAAAATAACAACATAATTATTATAACATGATCATCATCTATAATTAAAACAAGTGAGTCAAATATCTATAATTTAAGTGAATTTGACAACATCCATCATGAGCAATAAATAAAAAACATCATGCATAATAAATACACATCCAAAGATCATCAACCACTTTAAATATATAAAAATTGACAAATCAATATTGATAATAGCATCATCATATATAACTAAAACAAGTGAAAGTCAAATATATATTCCATTAGATCAATATAATATGAAAATGATATGCTCACGAATGTCACTGGGTGCTACTATCAACTGCCTCAACATCATCATCACCATCATGATCATGACAATATTGATCGTTGTCATCGTCATTTGCATTGGCAATGAAATCGTTGTCATCTGTATCTATGCCATCATGAGAATCATATGCCATCTCAACATTGGACCCAACATGATGATCTGGATCTATTTGTTTTGGATGATCCAAATCTTTGGAAGATCCTTGTTCTGCAAAAATAAACATTTAGAATGAAAAGTTATTACTTATCTCATGCAATAATTAATTTCTTTGTTATATATCTAATATTACAACATATTAAATGAAACAATAATCATATTACATCATACCAAAGTGCACATACGATAATAAAATATCAAATAATTTACAGCTAAGATGTCATTCCAATGTTGTAAAACATTCAACAATTCTAATAAACGTTAGTAAAGATCATAAACAAATTCTATGCCTAGCCTTGCCTTTCCTTGCCTTGACATGCCATGCCTTGCATTGATATGACTTTCCTTGACATGTCATGCCTTTCCTTGCCTTTACATTCCATGCCTTTCCTTGACATGCCATGCCTAGCCTTGCCATGCCTTGCCTTGACAAACCATGTCTTTCCCTGCAATGGCATGCCATGTCGTGCCTTGACTTCGCATGCCTTACCTTGACATTACATGCCTTGCCTTGATATTCCTCTCCTTTCCTTTCCTTTCCTTTCCTTGTTATGCCTTTCCCTAAAACAAATTTCCTTGAGAATCCATTCCTTGCCTTGCCATGCCTTGCCTTGACAAGACATGCCTTGCATTGACATGTCTTGTCTTTCCTTGACATGCCATTCCTTTCCTTGAAAATCCTTTCCTTTCTTTGGCATGCCTTTCCTTGACATGTCATGCCTTTACTTGACATTTGTTTCCTTGCATTTCCTTGCCTTTCCATGCCTTTCCCTCACATGTTTTTCCTTGAATTAACATGTCTTTCCTTGACAGACCTTTCCTTGCATTGACATGCCTTACCTTGACATGCCATGCCTTGCATGGACATGACTTCCCTTGCATTGACATTCCTTTCCTTACCTTGACATGCCATGCCTTGCATTACCTTGATATGTCATGCCTATCCTGGCCATGCCTTGCCTTGAAAAGCCATGCCTTGCCTTGACATGTCTTTCCTTTCCTTTCCATGCCTTGACTTGCCTTTACAATCCATGCCTTTCCTTGACATGTCTTACCTCTCGATTCCATGCTTTTCCATGCATTTTCATGCCTTACCATGACATGGATTGCAATTCCTTGCCTTGCCATGCATTCCCTTGCCTTGACTTTATATGCATTGCATTGACATACCATCAATTGCCTTGACATTCCTTGCCTTATGTTGCCATGCCACGCCTTTCCCTAATATGACTTTCCTTGCATTGGCATGCCTTTCCTCTACAGACCTTTCCTTGCATTGACATGTCTTGCCTTGACATGCCTTGCATTGACATACCTTTCCTTTCCTTGCCTTGCCTTGCCTTGCATTGATAGACCTTTCCTTACTCATCAAAGCTCATATCAATATGGTTATGATGACTTGGGAGTGGATATAATATTAAATGGTATATCTAGGGGTGGCCCATATTGTCACATTGGTTCTTTGACCCTTGGTGATGATTTTTTACTAGGCACCTTTCTTGATCATTTGCAAAGTCTACAATGTGTTTGTGAGAAGCATTGAGATTTATGTTGTGTACATGGATTGAGTATTTTACATATAAGTGTGTTAAAATTAATTAAACAACCCATTTATCTTGATGTAGAGGAGTCATCTAGAATTTATGTACCATGATGAGCTATCTAGGCATCATGTGTTGAATTATTTGATTAAATGTGCAGACATTACCAACTTATTCTATAGTCAAAATAGTGTGAAGAGTTTGTTGCCACTTTGAGCATAATTTTATGTCATAGGAAATAGTAATAAAATGTTTTAGGGTAAATTTCTAAGGTGTAATCACAACATTCTCTTGATGGAGTAAAAAAATGGTTGGATGGAAACAAAAATGTTATTAGAGACTTGATTACAAAAATGAGGCATTTTTATGGATTTAGTTTGTGAATGTCTTTATTTCAGTAATAAAGGGTATGTTAAATAGGTTTTAAGTTATCTCAAAAAGATTCTATGTATATATCTTCAACAAGAAAAAAGGTATCAATGTTGTAAAGTTTCCAAAACAATACTAGCTGAAGAGTCTAATCTTGAAAAGAACGTGAAAATATGGAGGATCTTCCCCTTATTGTTACAAAAGGAAGATTGTTTCAACCTATTTCAGTGACTAAAGGAGAAATAATTTGTTGGAAATATCATTGTATATTAAACACACTCCTTTTAGTTATATAAAGTTCAAGAGTTCATTGTTTTGTTTTGGGTAATGTAAAGTCTCCCTCTTTTTTTGAGTCGAAGATAGAATGAGAGTGGAATAATATGTTGAGGTTGAAGTATAACATCCTAGGAAGAAGGTAGGTACCTAATACATATGTACCTATATAATACAATATATTTGTTCTTCAACCAATACAATAATATTTTCTAATTTTTTCCACATGTACAAAATTTGAATTTTCCAAGTCTGCATTTAAGTGGTAATTTTACTTCAAAGCACCTAAGGGAAAGTTTTTATTTCATATTTGTAAGGATAAAGATGAAGCTAAAGTTTGGATTGTTGGGCTTAAATCGTTGATATGTCCTAGTCATCATATAAAATCTAAAATAGACTCAAAAAGTGATGGAGAAACATTATCTGAAACGAACAACCATGTTACTTATACTAGAAGAAATTCTCCTATGAGCTCCCCATTTGGTAGTGAAAACATTGTACAAAAGGCATGAGATGATCATCTTGGGAATTTCAAATAGTCCTTTTTCAAATTCTAATTGTTACCTTCCATGTAGGAATCAACGAGATTTTCTTTCTCAAGTACTTTTTAGATCAGTAGATAGTAGATACAATGTTTCATTGTGCTCTATGTTGTTGACATTTTTAGTCATAGTTGTCTCTTGGAGTCACATTTTTCCCCTTGTTAGTTAAATATTCTAGATACATATAGGAATAAAAGGTTGTTGACATATAGGAAGACGACATTGTGTAACACAATGGAACATTCATACATTTTTCCACACCCATGTTGAAGAGAGAAAATGATTTGTTCCATGTATCCATATGATGGGAAATGACTACATATTGGATTCATATATTTCAAGAGTATCACAAATCATGTTAAACCATGGGAGTGAGTGCCCTATAAAATCCCAAGAACATTTGGCATGCCCTATAAACCAAATAATTTACTTTCCAAATTGGAATGCACAACATCCACATGGATATTGTGCATGCCAATTTGGAAAGTACATTAAACCTCCAAAATCACATAAGGAAATACAATCGTTTTAAGTTATAAACCCAAACAAAACATAATTTCTATAGAAAATACTATCTTATCACTCTAAAGGCATAAGATTTTTAAAAAACATGAGGCTATACCCTACTAACTCCACATTCCTCTTTAGCAAATACAATTTTATCTACATATTCTGTATGTTTTTCATCTATCCTCAACTCCCATGATGCCATCCTATACCCCTTACTCTGGTTTTATTTTCCTTCCCATTAGGAACCCAGGCAAGCCAAGATATCTCTATCTTGCATTCTCTAGTTTTCTAAGTTAGTAGAAATATGCCTCCACACAACCTTTGGGATTCATAGAGAAGGAATTCTAAGTGAAATTTTAGGGGAGGATTCAATAGGAGTGATCCTAAAAATACCTCTAGGCTATAAAACAACCCTAAGGTGGTTGCGGTCAACCAACAACCCAATTGGATAGTTTATTTTGATAAACTACAAGAATATGATGATAGGATAGCTCTTGAATTTGAATATAATTTTCAAAATATCAACGGTCAAGAATACATTATAGCAATGAGAGGATTGGTAATGTAGGTGAATGAATCCATCATAAGAAAAGTACCCAACACATGGTAAAATTGTCAATTGTACCCAAAACTTATTTGCAAGACTTCCAATGATTAAGAATGCATATGCTATGCTTAGACAAACCTGGAAACCAAACTAATGTACATGGTCTCGGTCACTTCCTTGATTTTGTCACTTAACACACCATTTTCTACCATGCTTATACTTGCATTTTGGATGTTGATATTCTGAATCCTGTAATGAAATTATGCAAAATGCATGGTTATAGTGAAGAGGTGAAAAGTTATAAAAACATCAGAGTTTGGTTATGGAAGTTCAAGTGATGAATATTGAGGATGACCAATGAAACATGCTCAATTAGAAGTATTGGGTGACATACATTCATCAATTGAGACTTGCACCAGGGACAAATCCTTCAGTTTGCAATCCAAAAAAAAATATTATTTAATATGGAAGCACTGAGGTTGTAATCACATACAAAAACATTTATGAAGAACTAGATGTTCATGAACAATGCTTGTATTGTTCCAGAATGGTTGCATGACATCTTATTGGGGTATGGAACCCCAACATTGAACAATGGACCAATGTGCACGATACTTTGTATGTTGTCAATTGTAGGGACACTGTACTTGATGTTGGTCACTTCATAAAAGTGTGAGCAATAGGAAAGAGGCAAAGAAAACAACCATTACCATTAACCAAAAATATTGATTATCAAGATCTTTCCCCTTATAAACAATATCAAGAGATCCTCTAAAAAACACTTTTATGGGCGACAAAATCATGGGAGAGGGGTGCCCCTAGCTGGAATCTGGTGCCAGGAGTCCAAAAAAAATGGTGTTTCATCGATCCAAGGCACAGATTAGGTGCTATGGTGAGTTCAAATTCGCCTCCTGAAGCCATTCAAGGACACAATGACAATTTTGTCCGGTGGAACATAATCACAACCGAGTGACGTAACTGAATTCCGTAAGCTTCAGAACGTGTGCTTAACCAAGTCCCACATGACCATGGTTCCCACAATCACCCAACACAGGGGATTTGAAATTTGACCCCCTATGCGAGATTTGTATTGTGCCTCACTAAGCTAAGAACTAGTTCTGGAGATCGTCTAACAAACACTTTTATGGGGGACGAAATCATAGGAGAGGGTTCCCCCTAGCTGGAATCTGGTGCTAGGAGTTCAACAAAACTAGTGCTTCGTCAATCTGAGGCACATTTTGGGTTCTATGGCAAGTTGCAACCCGCCTCCTAAATCCATTTAGGGACACAATGACAATTTGGTCTGGCGGCAAAAAATCACAATCGGGCGCTGTAATTGAGTTTTGTAAGACCCAGAAGGTGTGTATGACCAATTCCAACATGAACACAGTGCCCAAAATTTCCTAACATAAGGGATCTGAAAGTTGACCCCTGTGTTCGATTTACATTATGCCTCACTGAGCTAAACCCTAGTTTCAGAGATCCTTTAAAAAACACTTTTTTGGGCAACTGAATCACGAGAGAGGGGTCCCCCTGGCTGGAATCCAGTGACAGGATTCCAATAGAACTGGTGTTTCATCGATATGAGGCACGGTTTGGGTGCTATGGCGAGTTGCAACTTGTCTCCTCAAGCCATTCAGGGACACAATGACAATTTGGTCTGGGGGCACAAAATCACAACTGGGGGAAGAAACTGAGTTCTATAAGCTCCGGAAAATGTGTATGACCAACGCCCACATGACCATGGTTACCACAATCTCTCGACATAAGGGATTTGAAAGTTGACCCCCTGTGTCGGATTTTCATTATGCCTCACTGAGCTAAACCCTAGTTCTGAAGATTCTCTAATAAAACACTTTTCTGAGAGACAAAATCACCGGAGATGGGACCCCCTAGTTGGAATTTGGTGATAAGAGTCCAACAAAAATGGTGTCTCATGGATCCGAGGCATAGTTTGGGTGCTATGGTGATTTGCAACTCTCCTCTTGAAGACATTCATGGACACATTGACAATTTGTTTCAGGAGAACAAAATCATAATCGGGTGATGCAATTAAGTTACGTAAGCTTCAGAAGGTGTGTATGACCAACTCCCACACGACCACGGTTCCCATAATTTCCCAACACATGCACTTTAAAAGCTTACCCTCTGTGCCAGATTTGCATTGTTCCTCACTGAGCTAAATGCTAGTTCTGGAGATCCTCTAACAAACACTTTTTTGGGCGATAGAATCACAGGAGAGGGGTCCCCCTAGCTGGGATCTGGTGCTAGGAGTCCAACAGAACTAGTGTTTCGGTGATCTAAGGCATGGTTTGGGTGTTATGGTGAGTTGCAACTCTCCTCCTAAATCCATTCAGGGACACAATGATAATTTGTTCCATGGGCACAAAATCACAATTAGGCGGCGTAACTGGGTTTCTTAAGCTCCACAATATTTTTATGGACAACACCAATGCGACCACGATATCCACAATCGCCCAAAGAAAACACTTTTTTGGGTGATAGAATCAAAGGAGAGGGGTTCCCCTAGCTGGAATATGGTGTCAAGGGTCCAACAGAACTGGTGTTTCATTGATCTGAGGAACAGTTTGGGCGCTATGGAGAGTTATAAATTGGATCTTGAATCCATTCAAGGACATAATAAAAATTTGGTTTGGGGGAAAAAAATTACAATCGAGCAATGTAATCGAGTTCCCTAATCTCTAGAAGTTATGTATGGCCAACACCCATATGACCATGGTGCCCACAATCGCCTAAAAGAGGGTTTGTGAAAGTTGACCCCTTGTGTCAAATTTGTGTTGTGCCTCACTTAGCTACACTCTAGTTCTAGAGATCCTCTAAGAAAAACATTTCTGGGTGATGGAATCATAGGAGAGGGGCACCCCTAGCTGGAATATGGTGCCAGGAGTCCAACAGAACTGGCATTTCTTCGATTTAAGGCAAGGTGTGGGTGTTATGGTAGGTTGAAACTCGCCTCCTAAGGCCATTCAAGAACATAATCAAAACTTGGTCCGGAGACAAAAAATCACAACATGGCAATGTAAATGAGTTTCGTAAGCTCTAGAAGGTGTGTATGACTAATGAACACATGACCATGGTGCCCACAATCGCCCGCCATATGGGGCTTTGAAAGTTGACTTCTTGTGTCATATTTGCATTGTGCCTCACAGAGATAAACCTTAGTTCTAGAGATCCTCGAGTAGACAATTTTCTAGGCGATAGAATCACAGGAGAGGGGTCCCCCCTAGATTGAATTTGGTGCCAGTATTCCAACAGAACTGGCATTTCATCGATCTGAGTCATGGTTCGAGTGCTATGGAAAGTTGCAACTGTCCTCCTGAAGCCATTCAGGGACACAATGACAATTTGGTCCGGGGGTACAAAATCACAACCGGATGATGTAATTGAGTTTCGTAAGCTCCAAAAGGTGTGTATAACCAATCCTCACATGACCACTATTCCCATAATATCTCGACACAGGGCATTTGAAATTTGATCGCCCGTGTCAGATTTGCATTGTGACTCACTAAGCTAAACACTATTTCTGT
>JASDQU010011004.1:62402-74232 GCA_032191745.1 Picea mariana | reverse complement strand
GTCTAAGGTTTTTTATTGGTCTTCTAGTGTAATATAGTGAACATAGTGTGCTACAATCCTATCATCATATGTTGATTTTTGTAGAAGGTTGTAACATTATGTGCACAACAATCAATAAGGTTGTTGTTCATGCCAAATTAGCATGCACAACAAAAAATTCTTCAAAATGATAAATGATAGACAATCACCATTGCATACCAATTTCATACCATTTCATTGGACTGTGAAATGCGAGCATATTAACAATATAATATCAACAACATTCTCTTGGTGCATAAATGTTATGTGACTAATGTCATTGTTGTGTATTACAGGATCCAGAGGAGGCCATGGATAGAGGACGTGGACGACATAGCCCTATTAAATGAACAAGAGGAAAGTGTGTGGCCATAGAATCGGATACAAAATCTGTAGATACAATAAAGGTAAGAAGACAAATCAACCTGGACCAAAGGAGTATGGTGTTTATGAATTCACAACTGCTACAACATAGAAGAGATAAAGTTATATAAACTATGTTGTATGAATATGTCAAATATATGAGTAAAGTGAGGTTTTTTGTTGGATAACATATTGGTTGAAATGATATAATTGGTGTACTAAACATCATGGAATATGTTGTGTATTATAGGGGATATATGAGACCATGGAAATAGATCGTGTCATATGAAATAAGGACACAATGGATGTTGCAGGACAACAGGTAATCAAATTTTGACTTATATTAGGTAGAATTTTGTGATACATCCATCCTTTTTCACAGTCTTATTAAAATTTATAGTGCATGATCTAATCTTGAAATAAATTATGAGGAATGTTGTTGATTATCTCAAATGGATATTATAGAAAGTGCACAACCTAAGCGTTCAACTAGAAAAAAGAAAAAAAGGCATATGTATGTGGGTGTGGACCTAAAACTATTAAATCACAAAGAACACAGTGGGTGGAAGAGGATATGACAATGGATCCTCTAGACACAAAAATTAATTACACTGAAAAAGAGGTTGGTCAAGACTATTATATTGATGTATATTTGTTCATACCTTTTATATTATGATTTGTTAAGCCATATTTGATTATATTTATTTGAAATTGACACATTTATGATTTATCCAATTGTTGCCAAACATTAAATAATGGTTGTGTTTGTTGATAGGTAGAATATGATGATGAAATAAGGACTACTATAATACCCAAGAGCCAACTGGGCTATTAATATTTAGATGGGATGATCCAAACCATCCTTTAAACCATACCAAGGAGAAAAGAAAATATTTAAAGAGAATTATACCACCTGAGAAATTTGAACAGCTGATGAGATTAGCATACACTAAAGACATGCCACCTAGCCTTACTGATGATGATCATGATAGTGAAAATGCAGTGCATGAAGGATTGAATGAAATGCTTACAGGTTTCTTTGGGGATGGAAACAATGATGAAAAAAATGATCATATGGATGATAGTAACAATGACAGTAGGGGTAATTACCGCCAACATAATGTTCATGATAACAACATGAAAGACTCAATCAACCAAGAAACAAAGACACCCGTGTTCAAATCTGGTGCAATTAGAACCTCAAAAATGGCTTTCACATTAATATTATTAGAAATCAAGTCACTATTTGGTTGGTCGGACAAAGGATTCACCACCCTACTAAAGTGAGTTGAAATCTATTTCTTACAATGCATTGTCAATTGGTGTACATAATTCATTTATGAATAGTTGTAATATATATTGACATATTAAAGATGTTCATCATAAGTCAAGCATTCAATTGATATAATATTTGGAAATCTTATAGGGCGCTAAAAACCAAAATATTTCCTGAAGAGAATGTGTTTCCATCAACTTGCATAGAGGCATGTTAGTTGTTGGTTGAGTTGGGGATTGGATATAAGAAAATTCATTCATGTATAAATGATTGCATTTTATACAGAGATGAATATCAATACAAGGTATAATTTCATGTATGCAAAGAGAAGAAATATCATATAGATGTACATGGTCCTACAGTTCCAAAGAAGGGTTTATGTCACATGCCAGTTATACTTATACTTCAATGAATATTTCGTTGCAAGTCACTTGCAAAATTGATGGACCCGCATGCAAAGAATATGAGTAAATATGGATTCATTTGAATTCTGGATGAATCCAAAGCATTGAAAAACATAGAGGAAAAATGACCAATAAAATTCAAAGATGAACCCCATAGTATCATGTTTGGTCTTGTAATAGATGGAGTATGTCCATTTTATTTCATAAGCTCAAATTATAGTGTTTGTCTAGTCGGATTAATAGTACACAATATTCCTGCATGGATTAGTGTTAGAAAGAAGCACCTTATGCTGACTCTCATTGTTCTAGGAAAACATCAAGTTAAAAGCATGGATGTTTATCTTGCGCCTTTTATTGATGAGATGCAACTACTATGGAAAAGCATAAGAATGCATGACATATCACGTCCTCCATCAAATAGGTCCTTCATTTTGTATGGTGTGCTATGTTGGACTATTCATGATTTCCCAGGAATTGGTGTCTGTTCCGATAAGACAAAAACAATTATGTATTTGCAGTAATAATGTTTTTTCATCCCAACTCTCATACTCAGTTTTATACTATTATTTGGATGTTATTAACCTTACTTATTGAATTGCATGGCTTCAAACAAAGGGGATATTTTCATGTCCAATATGTGTAGAACAATTTCAAGGGAGGTATTCTAAAGATCTACATAAATTTATTTATGAAAACAACATGGTTTTTCTACCACCAGATCATAGGTTTAGAAACCCCCATAAGAATCAATTTGATGGAAAAGTTGAAAATAAAGGCCCTCCCATGATTATGGGTCCATCTGATTTGATTAAGAAATATGAAAATGTTGAATTGAAAGCTTGGCATGATGTTTTTTATGGGGGTGATTCTATTGAAGAACTGGAACACATTATAATTAAGATGCCAGAAGGGATGAAAAGTAAATCCATATTTTATGATCTCCCTTAATAGAAGGATATAGTAATATCTCACCTATTAGATCCTATTCACATCTTCAAAAATGTCCCAGATTCAATATTTCGACATATATCAGTCAAAGAGAAGGACACCATGTTTTTGAGGAGAGATATTGCTCTTTCGCGTACAAAATTAGATAGAAAAAATTTGTGTCCAAACACGAAAAATGAATCATATGCAGAAGCTCCATGGATTTTGAAAAATAAAGAGCTATACCAAATAACAAATTCCATACGTTCAATAAGGACACCTACTATCTATGGGTCATCATTGGATAAATCTTTTATAGTTGATGGACATATCACAGGATTGAAAACACATGATTTTCATAATTTTATGAAGGTATTATATATCATAAATTATATATTCTTATATTCTGTTGTGTGACAAAAATAACTAATGACCTTTCAAAAATGTGTTTGACAACATATCATTCCATTGGAAATTAGGGGGGATTCATGTCTTACCATTGAATTGAGGAATTCCATAAGTGAATTGTCAATATTTGCAAGGTATGTTTTATGGAATTTTCATGTGTGAGATACATAGAGATATTGTGTTTCATTTTAATTTTTTCTTAAAGGTTCATACTAATTTACTATTCTTAGATTAGGTGGGTGACATCCAAGGAGATCCATGAATGTGAAGTGCCAAAATGGAAGAAGAAAATTGTAAAAATTGTATTTGTATTTGAGAAGGGTCTCCCTACAAGTTTCATGGAACTACAAGTCCATTAAATTATATGCCTATTCGATGACATTGAATTGGCGAGTTTCATATTAACGAGGTGGATGTTTTTCTTTGAGAGATATATGAAAAATCTAAAAATATATGTCTGACAAAGGGCACATCAAGAGGGTTGCATGGCTTAAGGGTATTTATCGAATGAATCATTTTTCTTCCCATGTGAATTCCTTGGTAAGGATTTCTAAGATGGGCCACGCTTCTGGGATAAAGAACGAGAATCATATATTAATGATGGAGAAAAACCACAATCTAATGGTGTTAAAGTAGAAATTAGTAAGTAAACTCATTTTCATTGTGGTTGTTTTGATTTCAATCATTAATTTAATCTACAATTTATTTGTCAAATTAAAAAAATGGCCTTTGAAGTTTGAAATAAACTTGCTGACATGTAATAGGTGTAGACGAAAGTGCTATACTCAAAAAGTTCATTATGTACCACATGGACTTTATGAAAAAATGGATTGATTTGTATGATAAAAAAAAAGTAAATGTTAGAAGCAAGGAAACAATATAAGAGATCAAACCCAAGGATACCCCATTTCCTACTAATCTACAAGGGGAATGGGGCAAATATTGAACACTAGAATGGGTTACTGAACAAATTCAAAATCAAATAGAAGATGCGGGTATAGATTCAAACATAACAAAAGATGAAATCAACATGTCTAGAGGATGTGAAAGAAACGTACAATTGGAATTTTACAAAATATTGTTTCCTTATAGTTTTGATACTATTAACTATTTTAATATTCATCATTTTATTTGTTTTAACCAAAATAAATGGTATTTCATAGGGGAGGAAATATCCAACAATGTGGGAATATGGTCAAAATTATCGTGTAGAATGTGTAGATGTAAAGAGACAATCCTTTGATTGTGGCATCATATTTGACTTCAAGCAATCCAGTTGATCAAGCTCAAAAGATAAGAACATTATTGAAGGAAATCTACAATATGTTGGGAAAATACAAGAAATTATTTAGTTGGATTATCGCTCTTTTAAATGTTGTATTTTTATGTGTAGATGGTATGAAGAATTTGAGAGGAAACGAAGAAATGATACCCATAGTGGATTTTTTTCTATAGATTCCTCAAGGTTCCTACCGGAGGATAATGAGGCTTATTTTCTACCAATTCATTGTAAGGAGGTATTTCTTTAACTCAAACTGCAATAAGTGATAGTGATTAATAATGTATTAATAAATTGTTTATTGTTAATATATACATGTGTTTATGAATCAATAATTTTTTTATAACATATGTCTAATATATGTATGTACTCCTTCATGTGCAGGTATTTTTCTATGAAGATATTCTGGACCCGAAATGATTGTTTGTCATACATTATGATCCAATATTAAGGAATGTATTTGACGATGCATTAGTGGATACTAAGGAAAACAATGATGGAACACAAAATGAGAGATATGGATTAGAGAACATCAAGGAAATTAACATCCATGATGATGTTGAAGACGGTTATGTTCAGGCACATGAATACAACAATCCAGAGTTAGATGATGTTATGGAAGACAACAATATGGATGGTATACAAAATGATGAATCAAATACATTTGGTAAAAATATGCATGATCTACAATCAAATTTCAATGACGACGAAGATGACACAAGTCAAGATGAGGATGATGATAATATTAACTACTTGAAAGATTATATGAACATTAACAATGATACACTAGATGAAATTATTGCAGACAAGGATGTTAATGACCAAGACTTCTAGATTTCAGAATTATTTGTAATCCATGTTTAAAAAATGATGGTTCTTATGGCAAAGTCTTTGAAATGGTTCAGTATTATTTGTGTCAATACAAATTACCTATTGCAATATCGTTAAAGTGTTCAAGATATGGTATGAATTGTTGGAAGAAAAAAAAGGATTACTTGTATGTTTCATCCATCCATTTTATATCAACATATGTTCATGAAGACACAAAAGTTAATAAAATATTAATTAAATATGCAAGTATCTCAAAATGATTTCAATAAGAAAATTTGTTAACTTCATTATTTTTATATTTTTTTCATTTTAATGTTGGGCATAAATATTTTATTATGTTTTATTAAGAACTAAACATAAAATAATTAAACAAAATAAAATATTTGAATCACCTAGAATTAGGTGAAAATTTAATAAATTAAAGTTCAATTTTACTTTCCTATGTCATATCAAAATTACATCAATAATCAATCTCAATGATTTCATTGAGTCTTAATTAAACCCTCCCATATCGTCAATGCATTCTCCTAGTCTAACCATGTAAAATTTCATTGCATACAGTCACATTTTGAAGAAATTTCAAGATCAGCCCCATTCACTACTCATTGTGTCGGGTTGGTTGATGACATTACAGATGAGCGTGTTGGAAGAAATTCCATGACATTTCAAGAGTGTTCCAACCAATATTTTTTAGATGGGAATGATGAATGATTAAAATGATCAGACCACATAATGAAGATTCATGAAACATGGAGGATGTCAAAGATTATGTGGGAACGTCAAGAATCCTTGACTCTTGAAACCCTTTGATACCATCAAGTCATGTGTCTCTTCTAACCATGTAAAATTTTGACCTAAACCCTAACCCCTAAGCCATTGACCCTTAAATACTTAAGCCATAATCCCTAAACCCTTAAGCCCTTGACCTTAGTTAATCACTAATCCCTTAACACAAAAGATATAAATCCCCTAACCCCCTTAAACACTAATCCATAATCCCTTTAATCCATAAACCCCTATGCTCTAAGAACTTAAATATTAATCTTGTATCCCATCATCCCTAAGCCATTAACCATTAAACTATGTAACCCATAAGCACCAAATCCCTTATCTCTTGATTCTTAATCCATTAAACCCTAATCCTTAATTCTCTTAACCCTTAATCCATGTACCCCAAATCCCTAAATCCCATAATCCTCAAATATCCTATCCACTTAACCCCCAACACCTCAACTAATTAACTATTTATGCACATATGGTGATAAACCCCATTCACTGTTCATCATGCGATAGTGATGGATGACATTGGTGATGTGTTGGAATACATTAATCCATGACATTTTAAGAGTCTTTCGAAAAGCATTCCATAGATGTGAATGACAAATGATGAAAATGAGTCTGCAAGATGAACGTTGATGAAAACTTGGACCATCTCAAAGATTATGTGGGGACATCAGGTATCCTTGAGTATTGAAACCATCATATACCATTAAGGCATGTGTCTATTCTAACTATGTCAAATTTCAACGCATGTAGTAATCGTTTGAACAAATTTCAACGCATGTAGTAATCGTTTGAACAAATTTTAACGTTGTCCCCATTCACTGCTCACTATACGACATCAATGGATAGCATTGGTGATTGGTGTGTTGGAAGATATCCTATGAAATTTCAAGAGAGTTCTTACAAATCCCTAACTCCCCTAACCCCTGATCAATTGACCCTTAAATCCTTAAGCCCTAATCCCTAATTAACCCTTAATCCCTCAACCTTATTTAATCAATAATATCTTAACACAAAATCCCTAAATCCATTGACCTAAGCCATCAACCCTTAAACACTTCTCACTAATCCCTAATCCCTTAATCCATAAACCTCTATGCACTAAGAACTTAAACATTAATCCCCTAGCCAATAATATGTAGTCCATTAACCATTAAACTACATAGCTCATAAGTGCCAAATCCCTTAGCTCTTGACCATTTGTTGGGCGCAGGCCCGGTTCTAAGGAAAAACAACACGTGTAAGGCATACGCGCATGCAGGAAAAGAAACATGTGTAAGGAAGACATGCATGTTGGAAAAGCATCATGTGCAAGACATATGCGCATGTAGAAGAGGAAGGCATGCGAGGCATGCATGCAAGAATACCTAGCCACGATAGGGTTAGGGTTTTGGTAAGAAGATGTGATGGTTGGTAAGCCAAAAACATGTATAAGTAGGTACCTAGGAGGTCTAGGTCGAGGGCTCGGATATGGCTAGCGTTTTGGTCATTGTTACTATGTCGTTCAAAGACAAAGTCACTGAAAATGTGATCTATTTTCTAAGTTGTTGAGATGAGGAGAGGAAATAGGGTATATCTTGAGGGTTAGATCACAAGCTGAGGAGCTTGGTGTGATGTAGTCCACCTTATTGTAGATATCAATCTGTTTGATGAAGAGTTATAACGCATGTGGCACTATAGTTTTGGAAGCACCATAATAAAAGAGAAGAGTAGCCAAATATTTGTGGAAATAGCCCATGAGGGGTGAACCAAAGTATATCATGGGTTATGTGAATGAATGTTGTGTATTTCCTTATTGTCAATGGTTAGATGTTAGACAAATGCATGAATGACTAGTCAGATCTGTTATATTACATGCATGAATACGAATGACTGAGTATTCAGTATAATATGAATGTTAAAGTAACTAATGAAGAACTTGGAGTTTAATCCTATATCCCCACTCATTCCCAGGTTGCAAGCACTTGAGCATTGCAGCCACCAATAAACTATCTTGGGTGAGATTACGCAGTGCACTCTGCGTACTACGTTGCCTTCTGGTTTACAAGAGGGGTCGATAGTTTTAAAGGGGTTTTGCTGGAATCCATAGTAGACCTAAACCTGGGTCATCCAAAGAAAGGTAGCAAGAGAGAAGTAAAAAAACATCAAATGGTTATGTTGGGGGCTGGAACAAAATGGGATTGAGTGAATGAGATCTGTTGAAGAATTGGGAAAAGAATGTCAGATCTGGTGAGGAAACATTAAAAAGAATGAGATTATGAAATGGGATGTTTAGACCATCGAACAAAATGAAGGCAGAGATTGATATAGGGTTGAAAACAAAGGAGTTATAATTTGCGCAGAAAGATAACAAAAACCCGAAGTTAACACTGCACAAATATTTGGACAGGTACGTATTTAGCGACTTGCATGACGTATTTTTTTGTGATTTCCCACATGTGTTGTAGGAGTGGATATTGAGGTTGAAATACAAAAACCCTACAAATCAGATTAGATAGCTAGAGTGGAATTCTATGGAGGTTGCAAAGTTACAACAAGTTGACAATAAATTTACATGAGCAATAGATTTATGGTTAGACAAAATTGTTGTAGGATTTATCACATAATTTGCAGTAGATAATGTGAAGTCTTACAGTGCAGCAGAGCAAGATTTCTTAAAGGGAACTAGAGGTAGGTATATCAAATCATTGTATGCTTCCATAAATATTTTATTGTATAGAAAATGTGTAATGACAATGGCATCAAACAACTAAACTTCTCTATGTGCATGGTGGAAGGGGGGAAGCACTGACAAGAGATAGAGAAATGGAGGAAGATATGGATAAAGGAAAGAAGGAGGAGCCCTTGGATCCAATCATGATGGAGGAAGACCAGATCAATAAGATCATGGAAATAGCTAGAAGAATGTGCAGTGGAGAACCCTACCAATACAAGATGAACAATAAGAAGAGAGACATAGCTGCGAGGGAAGGCTTGGAAAGTGATGAAGAAGAGGTAGATGATCTCTGGGTTGTGGACAAGATTGAATAAATCCTGCATATTACATATGAATGGAATACAAGAGGTCCAAGGGCAAGAACCGAAGGCAAAAATCCTATCCATATTAGTGTTAGTTTGGAACCCATAAACCCATGTGCGACCAATACACCAAAAAGAACACCACCATTTAGACAACCAAATTTCAGTAGAAGAAACGCAACAGGAAGTACATCTACATAAGGAACAACAACTGGGGGAGATAGCTCAAGAAGCAGTATTCAAGGATCTACACCACGTGGAGGTAGTAGTACAATATAGTTTGCAATGGCATGACATGATCCCACCATAAAGTTACCATAATTCAAGGGAGAGGCATCAGAGGACCCTGAGAAGCACTTGTTCATTTGTGAAAAGATATGGGAAGCAAATTAGATCACATATGAGGATACAAAACTTGCACAGTTATCTATCACACTAAGAGATCGCGCAATGGATAGGTACATCAGCTTAGCAACAAACAGTCCACTAGGAACAACTAGAACAATTGTGGATATCAAGAAGCTATTTATAAATGAATTCCAAAAGCCTAGCTCATAGGATTAGTACATGAATGAGATGATAGAGATCAGACAAAAATGAGGAGAATGTGTCTGGGATATTGACCAGAGATTCAAACGATTGAAGGGAAAGTTGAAGTATGTCATGATAGATATGCAACATAGATATATATTTGTGAATTCCTTGCTACAACACCTGAAATACCCTTTGAGAAAACAAAAGTTTCAAACTCGGGCAGAGGATCTGTATGCAACCTTACAACTAGAAGAGAACCAATATAAGAAGACAGATCTAGTAATAGAGGAGTTGAAGGAGGATATGAAGAATTTAACATTTCAAATGAATCAGAACATGGGTAAGGACAAAAGAGAAGTTGTTTGGTGTACCACATGTAGAACAGAAGCAAATCACAAGAACGAGTTCCCAACATTTGAGCAGTACATGGAAACAAGACTGCTAAACCATTTTCCAATAGGAGGACTATGTTTTGAGATCTATAAGACACAGGGGCATCATCTATATCATTTTCCAATGATGCATAAATACCAGACAATTCCTAAGAGTTCATATTGCAAATTTTGCAGGTCAGTGGGCCATGATGACAAATATTGTAGGACAATGGAGCTGATGAGGGAAAGAATATCATACACCTATAGGGTGTAGGAAGAAATGATGACAAGGAAAGATACACCACATTTTAACCAAGTACCAACCCCATATAACATTGTTCCACAACAATATAACATTGCGCAATCATAGTACAACCCTACACAACCACAGTATAATCCCACGTAGTATACTCAGGTGCCTCAATACAACGCCTCGAGATCATATCAAGCTTGCTACAAAGGTGGAGGATGAGGTAGAGGAGGCTTTGGAAGAGGCATAGAACTGGTGGTATTTCATAACTTTCAACAACCAGGACACTATATAAGAGAATGTACGCTTCCACTTGCGACATGTACGTATTGTTGTGCATCAAAACATGACACAGAAGACTATCTGTCACTATTGGGGAAGATCTAGGAAAAGAGGAATCAAAACAATCAGAATGTTCAATGGATTTCTATAGAATCAAGGGATGGTGAAAGAAACATCAACATAGTTACACGTGGAGGAGCTAAAATACGAGATGACACAGTAAGAAAATATCCATCACAACACCAATGGGTGAAGAAGAATGTCGAACCACATAAGTAGTTTGATGCACATAACCAAAAAGAGTTATTCAAGCACACTAGAAAATAATTCTTGAAGCCATACATTTCATCTACATCAACTGCACAACATACTCAGGATGTACCAACGTACAAGATGTCATCATCTCTGGATTACACTAATGAAGCACAACCCCCAGGACAAGTAAGTACCATAAAGGCTTTTCCGAAATCTTGTGTTAAACTAGTAAATGATCCATTATATGTTAAAGTATCACAAAATATGTTAGAAATATGTAACGAAAACGTAGAGGGAAAGTTAGAGAAGAAAACAATTAATCACTTGCATACAAGGAGGAGGCCAAGTAGAGAGTTCATACTGAATGCCAACATTGGAGATTTCAACATGAGGGATATTATACTAGATTTAGGCTCCGAAGTAAATGTGTTACCCAAGAAGACATGGCAACGTATGGGAGAGCCCACATTAGGATATTCACATGTTCAACTGAAACTAGAAAATCAACAAAAGGTTGTGCCAATTGGAAGGTTAAAGGGTGTGATGGTAGATCTGGATGGAGTTCTCATTAAAGACGATTTTGAAGTAATAGAAATAGTGGATGTTACAACACCTTATCCAACATTGCTTGGCTTGGATTGGGAATTTAATAAATAGGCCATAATAAATTTGAAGACAAGGAAGATGACATTCGATTCAAGAGAATACAGAGTTGTTGTGCCACTAGACCCATCAGAAGGAGAAAGGTCTATAGAACCCACTTGCTTAAACCTGGAGGAAATCAACTAGTTATACAGAACCACCGAAGATTATGTAAATCCAACTGCA
>JASDQU010011004.1:33175-62015 GCA_032191745.1 Picea mariana | reverse complement strand
TATTCTTATATCTATTTCAAATTTCATTATATATATATATATATATATATATATATATATCAGAGAGGAAGGATGTTCCTTTGTGGTGTTTCCCGACCCTGTTGGGTGGTCGGGGACATCAAAAAATGGTATCAGAGTATAGAATTAAAGATACAATCGTTAGGTAGCATTGTCCGACATACTTTTTGAGTGCCAGGGACATCACATACTTTTTACTCATCTTTTTTCCCCTCTCCCTCTAATGGATGGATCTCACATCTCCTCACGTTCAATTTTTCTCACTTTCTACATAGTATCATCATCACCAAAAGAAACGATGATGTATTTTGACTATACCTAATCTCCTAACCTCACACATCAGGGGGAATTTTGTTATTACTGGAAAATGACTCTCCACAAATACAAAAAATGGATGAACAAACAATTAACACAAAGACAACATACTACCAATACTTATGGAAAGGATTACACTCAATTGGTCAAGAAAATCATAAAGCTATATAAAAGTGGTTATGGAAATCTGTGCACATCCAACAAATGTAGCACGGGCACATCCACATGGGCTAACATGGTGTACAACACACACATGGCGCATTTCGCATGACTGACAGACAAAAAACCTGCGTGGACGTAGAAATAATGCATTTATATGTTTGGTTGAGGCTCAACCACTTTTGGGATGGAGTGGATCTCGCCCATGCCCAAAATTTACGCCAAAGTTATCCTTGGGATCACTGAAAAGGATGGGAAGTACCTCCAAGGGCCTACCATTAACATTTGAAACTAGTTGGGAAAAACATTTCCATCCTCCTATAAATAAAGGGCCATTGTATGAAAAAAGGAAGAAACATTTAAATATTATTATGCTGCTCACTTTTAGCTTTGGGAAGCCATCTTCCTCTTTGAAATCTTTGGGAATCCATAACAAGTGTTATGAATCTCTCATCTTGAGTAGTCCAACACTCTTTTCTTCATCATTTTCCTTTGTTATCCATTGATAGTAGAAAGAAGACTGTGTACTTTGGGACTCAAGAACCTTCCCAAGGAGGAAGAGGGGACTCATAAGTTTCCATATTTCTCCAAGAAGCAACAATTTGAAGATTAGTTTACTTGGTATCTATCTCTTTTGTTTTCTTTGTGCATTCATTTTAAGTTATTTCTTGCTTAATTTAGATTTATTTCATTATTGTTTATTTCTTGTTTCTTTATGTTACTTGAGCCACTAACTAACTAACTCTCTTTTTTTCTTTCTAGATAGCATAACTAGATAATTAAGGGACCTCCTTTTGCTCACCCTTGTGACAAAAGGAACCCAACATCGTTGCATCTGATGAGATTCCCCTTCAGCCTCAAGTCCCTGTAGAACCATTCAAGAAGTGAGATTTAGACTTTGTAGGGCCCATTAATCCATCATAAAAAAGGAAGAGGTATATTTTTATTTTTCATGGACTATGTTACTAAATCGGATAAAGAAAACTAATTACCATATGCCACTGACCAATTAGTAGTAAATTTATTGTTTGAATATATCTTTGTTCTTTTCTGGGTCCTAGAGAGATTGTTATTGACCAGAGAGTACAATTCACCTCAAAGTTGGTTCAGTCTATTGTGAATCAATATAAAATAGGACACAAGAAGTCCAGTCCATATCATCCATAGGAAAATGGCCAAGTGGAATCTATAAATAAGGTTTTAGAAGGGATTTTTACAAAGATAGTTTAGCTCCATCAAACAGATTGGGTGGAGAAACTTCCAAAATCCTTATGGGCATACAAAACTACATGGGAAAATTTTATTGGTCACACCCCTTATGAACTAGTAATCAAAAAGTAGGTACTTCTTCCAAAAATTCAGTTTCAGGTAAAGACTTTCAAAATTGCACTAGAATTATGATTAAATTTTTCATAAGCTCAAAAGCATCAAGTTTTGCAATTAAATGTGCTAGATGAAATTCACCAAGATCCACTGTAGAAAACCACCCTTTTACAGCAGAATTGAGACAAATGACACGACAAATTTATCAATAAGAAGCAGTTCAAAGCTAGTGATTGGGCCTTATTGTTTGATTTAAAATTCAAAAAATTCAAAGGAAATTTCACCCCTCATTGGCTCGGCCCCTATGAAGTTGACATGGTATTTGACAATGGCTCTGTAAAGATCAAAACCATTGATGGTTGAGCCATTTCCTTTATGGTCAATGACCATAGACTAAAATTATACCATAAGCTAGCATCTTGAGATCAGTTTGTTTCCAGTTTATTTTAGCAATCTAAGATGGAAGTTTTGAGTAAGGAGGGTAACTCTTTTACTTCTCTTCCATCCTGAATTTAATTTTCTCATAAAAAAAATATAAGAAAAGTACTATATATATATATATATATATATATAAACTTAAAGAGAAAAAAAAAGGTTCAAAATGTGAAAACTAGGTTCCTAGCACTTCTGACCATGAGCTCTACTTGAAAATCAAGAAACTGGTTGGCAAAGCTCATTATTTCATTATTGTACAAATTTCTTGTGAAATTTCTTGAGATCAATTAGTATAAATTAGTCACTTTTTTAGTGATTAATGATCACGACAAGTTTCATTTTTTTTAGCAGCACTAGACTTTTTCTTTTCTCTATAGAAACATAATAAAACTTCAGTTTGTTGCAATAGAGGAACACTCTCAGTTCCTATAATAAAAGACTTCATTCATTTCATCAGAA
Source organism: Picea mariana (assembly GCA_032191745.1). Lineage (NCBI taxonomy): Eukaryota > Viridiplantae > Streptophyta > Pinopsida > Pinales > Pinaceae > Picea > Picea mariana. Next base: position 59,306 of record JASDQU010011004.1, on the reverse strand, counting down.
AAACACAGTCATTTCCTATAATAAAAGAAGCAATTCTAGTAATAAAGGATAATTTCAAATTGCAAACCGATGCAACAAATGGGTGGAATATTTAGAGTCAAATCAGGTTAAAAATAAAACATCTTCACAATTCATTGTTCAAAATCAACATTTCCTCGTAATAGTATTTTTAGTACTTATTTAATTGTTAAAACTAGAGTGAATTTTCAAAATACAACTTATATTCATGTCAGTTGCCACAGGATAGAGGGTTAGCCTAAATAACTATTTCTTGGTTACTCCGATTTTATTAATTTCATCCATGATTTATTAAAACAATTCCATACCATTCACTCTATTCATGGGAAAGTTAGAATCAAATTAGAAATTACTATGATTATGTGTTCCACACATAATAATATCCCACGAGTTAAAACAAATTTCTTCATGATTACCCATATTTTCACCTACAATCATGACACTATCCATCGACTTCCATAATCATATCCAATGATTGCACACCATCATTATCAAGCAATGATATTTACTTGACAATATTATCATATTTACAAAAGGATATTGTTTGATTTGATCGACTACAGCCTATCATCATTTAATGTTCTCAGTCTCTCATGCACTTGAATTAGTCGGTTAAATGGTCAAGTAAGACACACATTTCTCCTGCATTCTTCATGTCACTTTGTAATCTCCACCCATTTCCCACTTCTATATCCCTTTTACCTCTTCCTATAGAAAGGAATCGAACCTGGAACCTAACAAATTCATCATATGGAGTGAGGAAAATTGTAGTACCTTTTTTGATAAGATATGATTTGCAACGAACAACATTGCTTGATGAGTTTCCTACATGTCGGATTGTCTTTCAAAAAGTAGCGTTACTACAACTATTTGAGAAATTTCAAGGGCACAATGTCTCAGTAACCATGACATTTGTTGAAATATCAACGAAAGGATAGCTAGGTTTGGGGACACAAATATTACACTTACAAAGAATCGCTAGTCACGATCACATGCTTGGAAAGAAAAGGAAAGAACTAGTTTAAAAGAAAACCAATGAAGGGTAAAGGATGGACAAACTTTTTACATAAGTCTCATCAGAATCTAGACTAGACCAAAGGAATTCTAAGGACATGACTCGATGACCCTTGGAAATACCTAGCCTTCTTCATCTATAGATATTTAACGTGTGAAGGAAGGTACACCATAACTTTTCTCTACCACATACGTTTATTACAACATTTAAAAGATACAAATAAAAGAATCAATACGCCCTATTTCATGTTGAAGAGTGTTATAAAAATGGCAATGGAAGTCTGGAAAAATCCACAAAACAAAGAGAGATTTTTGTATCATCATACTTTAATCAAGTTGATTGTGATGGATAAGTTGGAGAAAAAAAATCAAACCTTAGAAGAATTTTTGTAAGAAATAATTTTTAGGAAATTGGTTCATGTAGTGAAAACTCAGAGAGGGATGAAAATCATGTAAACGCTACAACAAACATTGTAAGAATTCAAGATAATAAGAAACAAGTAGACAAGATTTTGAAACTATCCAAGGAGGATATTCCTTCGACACCTAAGCCAAAGTAAAAACAAAAATCCAAAGAAAATGACTCTCAGACCCATATAAATCTTGTAGAAAAATTAGTAGACAAAACTAAACAATAGTCAACATATAAGAAAACTCAATCCCCTAAACAAATTTAGACTGCAAAATCAAGGAACAAGCGTAAACAAAAGATAATAGAAGTAGATTTTGATTCCCTTGAGGGGGAAATACCATAAAAAACAATTAATAGAATAGTAAAATTAGCATCCAAGCATTTACTGGAAGCAATAGAAAGGATTACCAGAGGAATGACACGAAGAGAAAAAGTGAGCTGAGAAGAGAATATGTCAAAGATAACAAATAATAAGGTTGAAGAGGAGGCTTTATCAAATCTGACCAGAAATCCTAGAACAAGAAACTTAGTGAAATCTAAAGAAGATATAATTAAACTACAAGTTGTTGAAAAGGAACAAATTTTGGATGCAGAGCATATTGCTGATGAAGAGATCCCACAATTTGAATAAGTTCTTGATCATGAAAATTCAAATGAGGAGGTCCAAACCACTTTTACATAGATTACATTGGAAAATCTAACCACGAAACTAAAAAAGAAGAAGAAGAAGATAGGAAAGTTGAAGAAAACCATTTAGGAACTGGATAGTTTGGACAGGGTCATAAAAATAGAGAATGAGAAAGTTAAAGAACAAAGTGCTCAATTGAGAGAGAAATATGGTGGACATAAAAAAACATATAAAGCCTTGAAATGGGATGGAGATAAGTGGTATGATCAGAACCTGAATACTATACAACAAAACAAGAGGTTATTTGACAAGTTAAAGAAGGACAAGACCAAAGACAAAGGGCATTCCAATGTTATTGTTCTAGAACCAGAAGACGGTTGAGGAGTAAAGAAAATAATTTTGAAAATTTTGAAATAGAAATTTTCTTAGAATAAAAATGCATGAGGACATGCAAATCCTCTATCTGGGGGAGATTTTGGGAGTTAGTTTTGACCCTTTGACCAGGCCCATTCATATTCATTTTTTTATTAAAACCTCTATTTTTCCCACTTCCATCTAACTAATGGCATAATGAAAATCAACAAGGAAATAGGTTGTATTTTTGTAATAAACTCTCACTGTTTTCTTGTAAATAGTATTAAAAGATAATGTTTTCAACAAATGGTTGAGAATTTAACTATTACAGGAATTAACCCTATTATATTCATGTTATTATAGGAATTGAATGTTATCATACTTCAACTTGATCAAATGGATAATTTCCACTCGAGGCACTACATTGACATCATGTGATGGTAAATTACCTATTTTTCCATTCTCATAGCATTTGATAGCTAGTCATCAATGCATGGACAAACTCAGTAGAGAGTTACAGAAAATTCACATAATCAAGTAAAAATCTGCAAGTTAAATCACAGAATCAAGAAATCAATGCCCATGGGCAAGGAATAATGTTCAACCAATCAAAAGATCGAGGATCCAACTCATATGATTGGGGAGAAATTATATTATTCACTAAAAGGAAAATCTAAGATATATTTTGTAATTAGTTTTGTAAAACAAAGTGCATGTCGAAAACAGTGGAATTCCTAGAGGTATATATAAAATTAGAGACATGGGATATATTAAAGTTAAGGAGAATGTTGAGATTATTATTCAAGACATATTGTAACTCTTAATTAAGCGTTGATGATCAATATAATGAAGTTCTCAATTAGTTCATGTGTTCACTACAACAGAACAAGAATTTAGCGCTTAAAATAGCGTCGTAATTTAGTGTATTTTACACCATAAACCAGACACCTTTTCTGGCACAAAATTGGGTGCAATATTGACATTTTATAATTGCGCCATATTTAGTTATAGATTTAGTGCCATAAAATAAACGCCAGGAATAGCGTCAGGTTTAGCACCAGAATTAGTTCATGTGTTCACTACAACATAACAGGAAATTAGTGCCTAAACTAGCGTTGTAATTTAGTGTATTTTACTCCATGAATCAGACACCTTTTCTGGTGGAAAACTGGGTGCAATATTAAATTTTTATAATTGCACCATATTTAGTTCTAGAATTAGTACTAGAAAATAAATGCCAAGAAAAGTGCCAGGTTTAGCACCAGAATTTGCGCCAGGTTTAGCACCAGGATTAGCACCAGGAATAACACTAGGTTTAGTGCTAGGAATAGCATCAGGTTTAGTGCCAGGAATAGTGTCAGTTTTACTGCCAGGAATAGCGCTAGGTTTAGCACCAAGTGTTGCTTCCATTTTTTCTTCTGATATGCCTTCCAATTTTTCTTCCTTTTTTGCATTTGTTTTGGCTTCCCATTTTATGTCCATTTTTTCTTCTAATATGGCTTCAAATTTTTCTTCCATTTTGGCGCCAGGAATAGCACCAGGTTTAGCACTAGGATTAGTGCCAGGAATAACACTAGTTTTAGTGCCAAGTGTTGCTTCCATATTTTCTTATGATATGCCTTCCAATTTTGCTTCCATTTTTGCGTCGGTTTTGGATTCCCATTTTATGTCCAGTTTTTATTTTGATATGGCTTCGAATTTTTCTTCCACTTTGGTGCCAAGAATAGCAACAGTTTTTGCTTCCCATTTTTCTTCTGATATGCCTTCCAATTATTCTTCCATTTTAACTTTTGGTTTGGCTTCTAGTTTTGCTTATGATATGGCTTCCAATTTTGCTTCCAGTTTGGCTTTTGGTTTGGCTTCCAATTTTACATCTAGTTTTTCTTCCCGTTTTGTTTCCCATTTTGCTTCTGGTTTGGGTTCCAGTTTTGCTTCCATTTTTTCTTCTGGTGTGGCTTCCAATTTGGCTTCTATTGTTACTTCCTTTCTTGCTTCCAACAATGCTTCTTGTTTTGCTTATAGTTATTAATTTAATATGTTTTATTTCAATTTAATTAGTTAAATATATCATGTCTCTTAAATAACTTATGTTATCATATAATAATTCATATAAATGCATTTGAAATATTTTATAGGATAACATTTATAAAGAATTTTTTAGGGAAACGTACATCCATACAAATTAACAACATCATTATACTTATTAAATATCCATCAAAATAGAATCTACAACATCTAGTATATATAAAATAAAAAGATAATTATTATAACATGATCATCATCTATAATTAAAACAAGTGAGTCAAATATCTATAATTTAAGTGAATTTGATAACATCCATCATGAGCAATAAATAAAAAACATCATGCATAATAAATATGCATCCAAAAATCATCAACCACTTTAAATATATAAAAATTGGCGATTCAATATTGATAATAGCATCATCATATATAACTAAAACAAGTTAAATTCAAATATATATGCCATTAGATCAATATAATACGAAAATGATATGCTCATGAATGTCACTGGGTGCTACTAGCAACTGCCTCAACATAATGATCACCATCATGATCATGATCATCATGATCGTCGTCATTGTCATTTGCATCGTCAATGAAATCGTTGTCATCTGTATCTATGTCATCATGAGAATCATCTGCCATCTCAACATTGGACCCAACATGATGATTTGGATCTATTTGTTTTGGATGATCCGAATCTTTGGAAGATCCTTGTTCTACAAAAAGAAACATTTAGAATGAAAAGTTAATACTTATTTCATGCAATAATTAATTTCTTTGTTATATATCTAATATTACAACATATTAAATGAAACAATAATCATATTACATCATACCAAAGTGCACATACGATAATAAAATATCAAATAAGTTACATCTAAGATGTCATTCCAATGATGTAAAACATTCAACAATTCTAATAAACGTTAGTAAATATCATAAACAAATTATATTCCTAGCCTTGCCTTTCCTTGCCTTGCATTGATATGCCTTTCCTTGACATGTCATGCCTTTCCTTTCCTTGACATTCCATGCCTTTCCTTGACATGCCATGCCTAGCATTGCCATGCCTTTCCTTGACAAGCCTTGTCTTTCCTAGACATGTCTTGCCCTGCAATGGCATGTCATGTCTTTCCTTTCCTTCGCATGTCTTACCTTGACATTACACGCCTTGCCTTGATATTCCTCTCCTTGCCTTTCCTTGTTATGTCTTTCCCTAAAATGAATTTCCTTGAGAATCCATTCCTTGCCTTGCCTTGCTTTGCCATGCCTTGCCTTGACAAGACATGCCTTGCATTGACATGTCTTGTCTTTCCTTGAAACGCAATTCCTTTCCTTGAAAATCCTTTCCTTTCTTTCGCATGCCTTTCCTTGACATGTCATGCCTTTACTTGACATTTGTTTCCTTGCATTTCCTTGCCTTCCCATGCATTTCCCTCACATGATTTGCCTTGAATTAACATGTCTTTCCTTGATAGACCTTTCCTTTCATTGACGTGCCTTGCCTTGACATGCCATGCCTTGCATTGACATTCCTTTCCTTACCTTGACATGCCATGCCTTGCATTGGCATTCCTTTTCTTACCTTGACATGCCATGCCTTGCATTACCTTGATATGCCATGCCTAGCTTGGCCATGACTTTCCTTGACATGTATTTCCTTTCCTTTCCATGCCTTGCCTTGCATTTCCTTTCCTTTCCATGCCTTTCCTTTCCATGCCTTGCCTTGCCTTTACAAGCCATGACTTTCCTTGCATTGACATGCCTTTCCTTGACAGACCTTTCCTTGCATTGACATGTCTTGCCTTGACATGCCTTGCATTGACATACCGTTCCTTTCCTTGCCTTTCCTTGCATTGACATACCTTTCCTTACTCATTGAAGCTCATATCAATATGGTTATGATGACTTGGGAGTGGATATCATATTAAATGGTATATCTAGGGGTGGCCCATCTTTTCACATTGGTTCTTTGACCCTTGGTGATGATTTTTTACTAGGCACCTTTCTTGATCATTTGCAAAGTCTACAATGTGTTTGTGAGAAGCATTGAGATTTATGTTGTGTACATGGATTGAGTATTTTACATATAATTGTGTTAAAATTAATTAAACAACCCATTTATTCTGATGTAGAGGAGTCATCTAGAATTTATGTACCATGATGAGCTATCTAGGCATCATGTGTTGAATTATTTGATTAAATGTGCATACATTACCAACTTATTCTATAGTCAAAATAGTGTGGAGAGTTTTTTTCCACTTTGAGTATAATTTTATGTCATAGGAAATAGTAATAAAATGTTTTAGGATAAATTTCTAAGGTGTAATCACAACATTCTCTTGATGGAGTAAAAAAACGGTTGGATGGAAACATAAATGTTATTAGAGCCTTGATTACAAAAATGAGGCATTTTTATGGATTTAGTCTGTGAATGTTTTTATTTTAGTAATAAAGGGTATCTTAAATAGGTTTTAAGTTATCTAAAAAATATTCTATGTATATATCTTCAACAAGAAAAAAGGTATCAATGTTGTAAAGTTTCCAAAAAAATACTAGCTCAAGAGTCTAATCTTGAAAAGAAGGTAAAAATATGGAGGATCTTCCCCTTATTGTTACGAAAGGAAAATTGTTTCAACCTATTTCAGTGACTAAAGGAGAAATAATTTTTTGGAAATATCATTGTATACTAAACACACTCCTTTTAGTTATATAAAGTTCAAGAGTTCATTGTTTTGTTTTCAGTAATGTAAAGTCTCCCTCTTTTTTTGAGTCGAAGATAGAATGAGAGTGGAAGCATGTGTTGAGGTTGAAGTATAACATCCTAGGAAGAAGGTAGGTACCTAATACATATTTACCTATACAATACAATATATTTGTTCTTCAACCAATACAACAATATTTTCTAATTTTTTCCACATGTACAAAATTTGAATTTTCCAAGTCTGCATTTAAGTGGTAATTTTACTTCAAAGCACCTAAGGGAAAGTTTTTATTTCATATTTGTAAGGATAAATATCAAGATAAAGTTTGAATTTTTGGGCTTAAATCGTTGATATGGCCTATTCATCATACAAAATGTAAAATAGACTCGAAAAGTGATGGAGCAACATTATCTGAAACAAACAACCATGTTACTTACACTAGAAGAAATTCTCCTATGATCTCCCCATTTGGTAGTGCAAACATTGTACAAAAGGCATGAGATGATCATCTTGGGAATTTCAAATATTCCTTTCTCAAATTCTAATTGTTACCTTCCATGTAGGAATCAATGAGATTTTCTTTCTCAAGTACTTTTTAGATCAGTAGATAGTAGATACAATGTTTCATTGTGCTCTATGTTGTTGACATTTTTAGTCATAGTTGTCTCTTGGAGTCACATATTTTCCCCTTGTTAGTTCAATATTCCAGAGACATATATGAATAAAAGGTTGTTGACATATAGGAAGACGACATTGTGTAACACAATGGAAAATTCATACATTTTTCTACACCCATGTTGAAGAGAGAAAATGATTTGTTCCATGTATCCATATGATGGGAAATGATTGCATATTGTATTAATATATTTCAAGAGAATAACAAATCATGTTAAACCATGGGAGTGAGTGCCCTATAAAATCCCAAGAACATTTGGCATGCCCTATAAACCAAATAATGTACTTTCCAAATTGGAATGCACAACATCCACATGGATACTGTGCATGCCAATTTGGAAAGTACATTAAATCTCCAAAATCACATAAGGAAATACAATCATTTTAAGTTATAAACCCAAACAAAACGTACTTTCTATAGAAAATACTACCTTATCACTCTAAAGGCATAAGATTTTTAAAAAACATGAGGCTATACCCTACTAATTCCACATTCCTCTTTAGCAATTACAATTTTAGCTACATATTGTGTATGTTTTTCATCTATCCTCAACTCCCATGATGCCATCCTATACCCCTTACTCTGATTTTATTTTCCTTCCCATTAGAAACCCATGCAAGACAAAATATCTCTATTTTTCATTCTCTAGTTTTCTAAGTTAGTAGAAATACGCCTCCAAACAACTTTCAGGATTCATTGAGAAGGAATTATAAGTGAAATGTTAGGGGAGGATTCAATAGGAGTGATCCTAAAAATACCTCTAGGCTATAAAACAACCCTAAGGTGGTTGCAGTCTACCAACAACCCAATTGGATACTGTATTTTGATAAAATACAAGGATATGATGATAGGATAGCTCTTGAATTTGAATATAATTTTCAAAATATCAAAGATGAAGAATACATTATAGCAGTGAGAGGATTGGTAATGTAGGTGAATGAATCCATCATAAGAAAACTACCCAACACATGGTAAAATTGTCAATTGTACCCAGAACTTATTTGCAAGACTTCTAATGATTAAGAATGCATATGCTATGCTTAGAAAAACCTAGAAACCAAAATAATGTACATGGTCTCGGTCACTTCCTTGATTTTGTCACTTAACACACCATTTTCTACCATGATTATACTTGCATTTTGGATGTTGATATTCTGAATCCTGTAATGAAATTATGCAAGATGCATGGTTATAGTGAAGAGGTGAAAATCTATAAGAACATCGGAGTTTGGTTCTGGAAGTTCAAGTGATGAATATGGAGGATCACCAATGAAACATGCTCAATTGGAAGTATTGGGTGACATACATTCATCAATTAAGACTTGCACCAGGGACAAATGCTTCAGTTTGCAATCCAAAAAAAAATATTATTTAATATGGAAGCACTGAGGTTGTAATCACATACAAAAACATTTATGAAGAACTAGATGTTCATGAACAATGCTTGTATTGTCCCAGAATGGTTGCATGACATCTTATTGGGATATGGAACCCCAACATTGAAAAATGGACCAATGTGCATGATACTTTGTATGTTGTCAATTGTAGGGACACTATACTTGATGTTGGTCACTTCATAAAAGTGTGAGCAATAGGAAAGAGGAAAAGAAAACAACCATTACCATTAACCAAAAATATTGATTATCAATATCTTGCCCCTTGTAAACAATATCAAGAGATCCTCTAAAAAAACACTTTTATGGGCGACGAAATCATAGGAGAGGGGTGCCCCTAGCTAGAATCTAGTGCCAGGAGTCCCAAAAAAATGGTGTTTCATCGATCCGAGGCACAGATTGGGTGCTATGGTGAGTTGAAACTCGCCTCCTGAAGCCATTCAAGGACACAATGACAATTTTGTCCGGTGGAACATAATCACAACCGAGTGACGTAACTAAGTTCCATAAGTTCCAGAAGGTGTGCATAACCAAATCCCACATGAACATGGTTCCCACAATCGCCCAACACAGGGGATTTGAAATTTGACCCCCTATGCGAGATTTGCATTGTGCCTGACTGAGCTAAAACCTAGTTCTAGAGATCGTCTAACAAACAATTTTATGGGGGATGAAATCACAGGAGAGGGTTCCCCCTAGCTGGAATATGGTGCTAGGATTTCAACAAAACTAGTGTTTCGTCAATCCGAGGCACAGTTTGGGTGCTATGGAGAGTTGCAACCCGCCTCCTGAATCCATTCAGGGACACAATGACAATTTGGTCTGGGGGCACAAAATCACAATCGGGCGATGTAATTGAGTTCATAAGACCCAGAAGGTGTGTATGACCAATTCCAACACGACCACAATGCCCACAATTTCCTGGCATAGGGGCTCTGAAAGTTGACCCCCTATGTCCGATTTTCATTATGCCTCACTAAGCTAAACCCTAGCTCCATAGATCCTTTAAAAAACACTTTTTTGGGCAACTGAATCATGAGAGAGGGGTCCCCCTGGCTGGAATCCAGTGCTGGGATTCCAACAGAACTAGTGTTTTATCAATATGAGGCACGATTTGGGTGCTATGGCGAGTTGCAATTTGTCTCCTCAAGCCATTCAGGGACTGAATGACAATTTGGTCTAGCGGCAAAAAATCACAATCAGGGGAAGAAACTGAGTTCTATAAGCTCCGTAAAATGTGTATGACCAACACCCACATGACCACGGTTCCCACAATCTCCTGACATAAGGGATTTGAAAGTTGACCCCTTGTGTCGGATTTGCATTATGCCTCATTGAGATAAACCCTAGTTCTAAAGATCCTCTAATAAAACACTTTTATGGGAGATAAAATCACAAGAGATGGGACCCCCTAGTTGGAATTTGGTGATAAGAGTCCAACAAAACTAGTGACTTGTGGATCCAAGGCACAATTTGGGCACTATGGCAATTTGCAACTCTCCTCTTGAAGCCATTCATGGACACATTGACAATTTGTTTAAGGGAACAAAATCATAATCGGGTGATGTAATTAAGTTACGTATGTTCCGGAAGGTGTGTATGACCAACGCCCACACGACCACAGTGCCCACAATCGCCCGACACAGGCACTTTAAAAGATTACCCTCTGTGCTAGATTTGCATTGTTCCTCACTGAGCTAAATGCTAGTTCTGGAGATCCTCTAACAAACACTTTTTTGGGCGACAAAATCACAGGAGAGGGGTCCCCCTAGCTAGGATCTGGTGCCAGGAGTCCAACAAAACTGGTGTTTCATCGATCTAAGGCATGGTTTGGGTGCTATGGTGAGTTGCAACTCTCCTCTTGAATCCATTTAGGGACACAATGATAATTTGTTCCAGGGGCACAAAATCATAATTAAGAGGTATAATTGAGTTTCGTAAGCTCCACAAGATTTGTATGGACAACACCAACACGACCATGGTGTCCACAATCGCCCAAAGAAAACACTTTTCTGGGTGATAGAATCAGAGGAGAGGGGTTCCCCTAGCTAGAATCTAGTGTCAAGAGTCCAACAGAATTGGCGTTTCATTGATCTGAGGCACGGTTTGGGTGCTATGAAGAGTTACAAATCGCCTCTTGAATCCATTTAGGGACATAATAAAAATTTGGTCTAGGAGAAAAAAATTACAATCGGGCAATGTAATTGAGTTCCCTAATATCTAGAAGGTTTGTATGGCCAACACCCATGCGACCATGGTTCCCACAATCGCCTAAAATAGGGTTTGTGAAAGTTGACCCCCTGTGTCGAATTTGTGTTGTGCCTCACTTAGCTAAACCCTAGTTCTAGAGATCCTCTAACAAAAAAATTTATCGGTGATGGAATCATAGGAGAGGGGTACCCCTACCTGGAATATGGTGCCAGGAGTCCAACAGAACTGGAGTTTCTTAAATTTAAGGCAAGGTGTGGGTGTTATGGTAGGTTGCAACTCGCCTCCTAAGGCCATTCAGGAACACAATAAAAACTTGGTCCGGGGAAAAAAAAATCACAACATGGCGACGTAAATGAGTTTTTTAAACTCTAGAAGGTGTGTATGACCAATGCCCACATGACCACGATGCCCACAATCACCCGCCATATGGGGCTTTGAAAGTTGACTTCTTGTGTCAGATTTTCGGTGTGCCTAACAGAGATAAACCTTAGTTCTAGATATCCTCGAGAAAACACTTTTCTAGGGGATAGAATCACAGGAGAGGGGTCCCCACTAGCTGGAATCTGGTGCCAGGATTCCAGCAAAACTCGCGTTTCATCGATCTACGTCATGGTTCGGGTGCTATGGAAAGTTGAAACTCTCCTCCTGAAGCCATTTAGGGACACAATGACAATTTGGTCTGGGGGTACAAAATCACAATCGGATGATGTAATTGAGTTTTGTAAGCTCCAAAAGGTGTGTATAATCAATCATCACATGACCATTACTCCCACAATATCTCGACACAGGGAATTTGAAATTTGATCGCCCGTGTTGGATTTGCATTGTGCCTCACTGAGCTAAACACTAGTTCTGTAGGTCCTCTAACAAATACTTTTATCAACGACATAATCATAGGAGAGGGGTCTCTCTAGCTGGAATATGGTGCCAGGAGTTCAACATAACTAGTGTTTCATCGATCTGAGGCACGGTTTGGGTGCTATGGGGAGTTGAAATTCACCCCCTGAAGCCATTCAGGGACACAATGACAATTTGGTCCAGGGGCACAAAATAACAACCGGGGTGACATAACTGAGTTTTGTAAGCTCCTAAAGGTGTGTGTGACCGAATTCCACATGACCATGGTGCCCACAATCACCCAACATATGGGATTTGAAATTTTACCCCATGTGTCAGATTTTCATTGTGCCTCACTGAGCTAAACCCTAGTTCTAGAGATACTCTAACAAACACTTTTCTGGGCGAAAGAATCAAAGGAGAGGGGTACCCCTAGTTGGAATCTGGTGCTAGGAGTCCAATAGAACTGATGTTTCATCGATCTGAGGCAAGGTTTGGGTGCTATGGCGATTTGAAACTCGCCTCCTGAAGTCATTCGGGGACACAATCACAATTTTGTCTAAGGGCACAAAATCATAAACGGGCGATGTAACTGAGTTTTGTAAGCTCCAGAAGGTGTGTATGACCAATTCCCACATGACCACAGTGCTGAAAATCGCCCACGGGGGCTTTGAAAGTTTACCACCTGTGTCAGATTTTCATTGTGCCTCGCAAAGATAAACCTTAGTTCTAGAGATTCTCTAACAAACAATTTTCTGAGCGATGGAATCAGATGAGAGGGGTCCCCTTAGCTGGAATCTGGTGCCAATAGTCCAACAAAACTGGTGTTTCAATGATCCGAGGCATGATTTGGCTGATATGGTGAGTTGCAACTTGCCTCCCGAAGCCATTTAGGAACAAAATGAAAATTTGGTTCGGGGGCACAAAATCACAACAGGGCGTTGTAACAGAGTTTCATAATCTTTGGAAGGTTTGTATGACCAACATCCACATGACCACAGTGCCCAAAAAATCCCAACATAGGGGCTTGAAATTTGACCCCCTGTGTCGAATTTTCATTCTTCCTCACTAAGATAAACCCTAGTTCCAGAGATCCTATACGAAACACATTTATGGTCGATGAAATTACAGTAGAGGGGTCCCCCTAGATGGAATCTGGTGCCAGGAGTTCAACAAAACTATTGTTTCGTCAATATGAGGCACGATTTTTGTGCTATTGCGAGTTGTAACTCGCCTGCTGAAGCCATTTAAGGACATAATGGAAATTTGGTCTAGGGGCACAGAATCACAAACAGGTGATGTAACTAAGTTCTGTAAGATTTAGAAGGTGTGTATGACAAATGCGCACACAAACACAGTGCCCAAAATCATCAACACAGGGTATTTGAAGGTTGACCCTTGGTGTCATATTTTCATTGTGCCTCACTGAGCTAAACCTTAGTTATGGAGATCCTCTAACAAACACTTTTCTAGGAGAAATAATAACAGGAGAGGGGTCCCCCTAGATGGAATTTAGTGCCAGAAGTCCAATAGAACCGACATTTTGTTGATCTGAAGAATGATTTGGGTGCTATGGTGAGTTGCAACTCGCCTCCTGAAGCCATTCAGGGACACAATGACAATTTGGTCCAGGGACACAAAATCACAACCGAGGGACACAAAATAGCTCTATAATATCTAAAAGGTATGCATGACCAACATCCAGATGACTACGGTGCCCACAATTTGCAATTGTATTCTCCCTCACTAAGCTAAACTCTATTTTTGAAGATCCTCTAAAAAAAACTTTTCTAGACGACAAAATCACAGGAGAGGGGTCCCCCTAGCTAGAATCTGGTGCTAGGAGTCCAAAAAAACTGAAATTTAATCGATCTAAGGCATAGTTTGGGTGTTATGGCGAGTTGCAACTTGCCTCCTAAATCCATTTAGAGACAAACTAACAATTTTGTCCGGGGGCACAAAATCCCAACCAGGCGATGTAACTGAGTTTTGTAAGATCCATAAGGTGTGCATTACCAATGCCCACATGACCACGGTGCCCAGAATCATGCGACATAGGGGATTTGAAAGTTGACCCCTTGTGTTGGATTTCCATTGTGCCTCACTACACTAAACCCTATTTCTAGAGATCATCTAGAAAACACTTTTATGGGTGAAGGAATCATAGGATAAGGGCTCCCTAGCTGGAATCTAGTGTCAGAAGTTCAAAATAACTGGTGTCTCATCAATCTCAGTCACGGTTTGGGTGTTATGGCGAGTTGCAACACGCCTCCTGAAGCCATTCAGGAACACAATGACAATTTGGTTCGGGGGCACAAAATCACAACTCAAAAACATAACTGATATCTATAAGGTCTAGAAGGTCTGTATGACCAACTCCCACATGACCAAGGTGCCCACAATCGCTCGACATAGGGGCTTTGAAGGTTGACACCCTCTACCAGATTGGCATTGTGTCTCACTAAGATAAACCCTAGTTTTGGAGATCCTTTAAAAAACATTTTTCTAGACAACAAGATCATAGGAGAGTGGTCCCCCTAGCTAGAATCCGGTGCTAGGATTCCAACATAACTAGTGTTTGATCGATCCGAGGCATGGTTTGGGTGCTATGGTGAGTTTCAACTCGCATATTCAAGCCATTCAGGGAAACAATGAAAATTTCGTCTGGGGGCACAAAATCACAACCAAGAGATGTAACTGAGTTTCGTAAAATCTAGAAGGTTTGTATGACGAACTCCCACATGAACACGACTCCCACAATCTCCCAACATGCAGGGGCCTTGAAATTTGACCCATGTACCAGATTTACATTGTGCCTCACTAAGGTAAACCCTATTTCTATAGATCCTCTAACAAAATCTTTTATAGGTGATGGAATCACAAGAGAGGGGTCCCCCTAGCTATAAATGGTGTCAGGATTCCAACAGAACTGGCGTTATGTTGATCTGAGGCATGATTTGGGTGCTATGGTGAGTTGCAACTCACTTCTTGAATCCATTTAGGGACGCAATGACAATTTGGTCCAAGGGCACAAAATCACAACCGACTGACATAACTAAGTTTTGTAAGCTCCAGAAGGTGTGTATGACCAACGACCACATGAACACGGTGCCCACAATCACCTGACATAATGGCTTTGAAACTTGACCCTTGTGTTGTATTTTCATTGTCCCTCACTGGGCTAAAACCTAGTTCCGAATATCCTCTAACAAAAACTTTTTTATGCAATGAAATCATAGGAGAGGGGTCCCTCAAGATGGAATCTGCTTCCATGAGTCCAACAGAACTAACGTTTCGTCTATCCGTGGCACAGTTTGGGTGCTATGGCATGTTGAAACTAGCCTCCTGAAGCCATTCAGGGACATAATGACAATTTGTTCCACTAGAACAAAATCACAACCAGGTGATGTAACTAATTTCCATAATCTTCAGAAGGTGTGTATGACCAACGCCCACATGACCAAGGTGCCCTCAATATCTCGACATAGGGGCTTTGAAAGTTTACCCCTTGTGACAGATTTGCATTTTGCCTCACTAAGCTAAACCCTAGTTCCAGAGATCCTCCAACAAACACTTTTCTGGGAGACGCAATCACAGGACATGGGTCACCCTATCTAGAATATGGTGCCAGGAGTCCAACAGAACTGGAATTTTGTTGATCCAAGGCATGGATTGGGTGCTATGGTGAGTTGAAACTAGCCTCAAATCCATTCAGAGACACAATGACAATTTGGTCCGAGGGCACATAATCACAACTAGATGACATAATTGAGTTTCGTAAGCTTCGGAAGGTGTGTATGACCAATTCTCACATGACCACAGTGCCCACAATCGCCCGACACAAGGGGGTTTGAAAGTTGACCCCCTATGTCGTATTTGCATTGTGCCTCACTGAGATAAACAATAGTTATGGAGATCCTCTAACAATAAATTTTCTGGGTGACAAAATCACAGGAGAGGGGTCCCCCTAGCTAGAATATGGTGCTAGGATTCGAACATAACTAGTGTTTCTTCAATACGAGGCATGGTTGGGTTCTATGGTGACTTGCAACTTGCCTCCTAAATCCATTCAGGGACATAATAACAATTTGGTCTGGGGATGGAAAATCACAACCGGGTGACATAACTGATTTTCGTAATCTTCGGAAGGTGTGTATGGCCAACGCCCACACAACCACAATACCCATAATCACCCAACACATGGGATTTAGAAGTTGACCTCCTTTGTCAGATCTGCATTGTGCCTCATTGAGCTAAAACCTAGCTACGAAGATCCTCTAACAAACACATTTCTCGGCGATAAAATCATAGGAGAGGGGTGCCCCTAGCTGGAATCTGGTGCTAGGAGTCCAACATAACTGGGGTTTCATCGATCTAAGGAACAGTTTGGGTGATATGGTGAGTTTCAACTCGCCTCTTGAAGCCATTCAGGGACACAATGACAATTTGGTATGGGGGCACAAAATCACAATCGAGCGACGTAACTGAGATATGTAATCTCTGGAAGGTCTGTATGACCAAATACCACATGACCATGGTGTGCATAATCTCCAGACATAGGGGCTTTGAAAGTTGACCCCTTGTGTCAGATTTGAATTATGCCTCACGGAGCTAAACCATTGTTCGAAATATCCTCTAACAAACACTTTTATGGGCGATGGAATCACTTGAGAGGGGTTCCCCTAGCTAGAATCTAGTACCAAGATTCCAACAAAATTGGCCTTTCATTGATCTGAGGCATGGTTTGGCTGCTATGGCAAGTTGCAACTCACCTCCCGAGTCCATTCAGGGACACAATGAAAATTTGGTCTGGTGGCACAAAATCACAATCAAGCAACGTAACGAAGTTCTGTAAGATCCAGAAGGTGTGTATGACCAAGTCCCACATGACCACGGTTCCCACAATATCCCAACACAAGGTCTTTGAAATTTGACCCCCTGTGTTGGAATTGCATTGTGCCTCACAAAGCTAAACCTTAGTTCTAGAGATCCTCTAAAAAACACTTTTTTGGGCAACAAAATCATTGGAGAGGGGTCCCCCTAGCTAGAATCCAGTGCCATGACTCCAAAAGAACTAGTGTTTCATCGATCCGAGGCATGATTTGGGTGCTATGTGGAGTTGCAACTCATCTCCTAAAGCCATTTAGGGACATAATGACAATTGTTTTGGGGGGCACAAAATCACAACTGGGTGATGCAACTGAGTTTTGTAAGTTCCAGAAGGTGAATATGACCAATGCCCACAATTTCTCGACACATGGGATTTGAAAGTTGATGCCTTGTGTAGAGTATTCATTGTGCCTCACTGACCTAAACCCTAGTTCCAGATATTTTCTAAAAATCACTTTTCTGGGCGATGAAATCACAAGAGAGGGGTTCTCCTATCTGGAATTTGGTTCCAGGAGTCCAACAGAACTGGTGTTTCATCGATCCAAGGCATGGTTTGGATGCTATGGCGAGTTGCAACTTGCCTCCTAAAGTCATTTAGGGACACAATGACAATTTGGTTCGGGGGCACATAATCAGAACTGGGATAAGTAACTAAGTTTTCTAAGGTCTAGAAGGTGTGTATGACTAACTCCCACATGAAAACAGTGCCCACAATCACCCGGAACAAGGGATTTTAAAGTTTACCTCGTTTGGCAGATTTTCATTGTGCCTCCGTGAGTTAAATCCTACTTTCGAAGATCCTTTAACAAACACTTTTATGGGCGATGAATCCATAAGAGAGAGGTCCCCCTAGATGGAATATGGTGCCAGAATTCCAAAATAACTAGTGTTTCATCGATCCGAGGCAGGGTGTAATTGGGAACTTTCCTCCTTTTAGATGAGGAGAAGGGGGTTATGACCATGATGATGTACATGATAATGATGAGGATAAATATGATTTTTCTAAGACATGAGAAATATAAACCTAACAATAGGTATTTCCCATGATCCAAACCACGGGTTTCAAGGACATCAAATATATGGAAAAATATAAACAAGGCTTCTGAGCTACCAATTATTGATAAAATGCCTAAATGCCTAGGGATGTGATCCACTCCAAATACACCATTTACTTAAAATGGAGAGATACATTCTATATTTATCCCACCAACAAATAAGAAGGATGAATGTAAGAATATGATAGGGGATTTGAGTTAGAGGACGCTACTCCTTGTTATTATCAAGCCATGCCAATCCCATTAGGAACAATATGCTCATGAAGGGAAACAATGATCAATACAAACTTTTATTTTATTTGACAATGCAATTCTTCTAAGACTCTATAAGAGAAAGAGAGAAAACTGGCCAAAAGATTTTGTATAGTTTCACTAGAGCCTTCTAACTCAAGCTACACATAAATAAACAACTCAACACAAGAAATGAAAATTGATATATTCACATAACAATATCCAACTAAGTTATTGAAAGTCAACTAATGATACCTTATTCTCCATCCAGATAAAAAAATCGGACCACTTTTTGTCCTGTATCATCTCGAATTCGTCATGTGATGGATAATGGCCATATTGTTTCTCCTATCAAAACATGGAAGATGGAATAGTTAAAGTAATTAATATGCAATCATTTACTTTTTTGTACAAGATTTTAAAAAATTATCATTTCAGATATTCACAGGACTTACAAACTTGCATATTAAGGCTTCTAACCCTGTTTGGCCACTATGATGTGTGGCACAAAATTTGGCAAGCCTGGCCTTCGAGGCCTTGTCCTGAAACATACACTAATTCAATTTAATTATGCACCAATAAAATATAAAAATCATTTAATGAATTTGAAATAATCCAGTGTCAAAAATTCAAATACCTATATTCTCTCCTCACCGAACTTCCTCCGTGCATCCTCTCTATCATATGCTTTTACTAACTCTTTCCATACTTTCAAACTTACATCAATTGGCCTTCTTTTGTTCCTTAGATTGGGAGGAATTCCTTTTATCTTTTTCATTCTTTTTGCAACGAAATATCTTGGAATTTTGAGTCATTTGTTTTTTTATCTGCTTTACTAACCAACCTATCCCAAATTCAGTCTCCATGTCATTGATGACTGATTTTTGAAGGTGAAAGGGTATCTTCAAGAATGGAAGATGTAGATTCCCTTTGAAGTGTTGAAGGCATGATTCCTTCAAATTATACATGAACACTTTCCTGACATCTATCATTCTGATATTCCCGAAGAAAACATCATATTCTACCTTGGTTTCGTATGTACCAATGCAATATGAATAACATGTACTGGTGGTGCAAGAAATCTGTGACCTAGGAATGGCTGGTACATTGGGCATCTCTACTCCCTATTCCACATTCTTATAGGTTATTGAGATTGAATTTCACCTTGATATTTTGCACGATCTAGGAATTGATGGGGAATCAATCGATTCCCTTTGAGAGGGTTGGTTTGGTTGGACTATTTCAGTGCCTTTAGTAGATCGCTCTTCCACATATTTGGCAAGCATGGACAAGTCCATACCTTCTAGTACCTCCATTGCTTATACCCCCAATATAGAAGACATTGCCTCTTTCAGTTTATCTGGGTCATGTCCCTATATATGTACAATACATTTCTTATTTTAAATTTAAAAATAAAAACAATAAACCCTATATATATAAGGGAAATTTCTTATTTTATAATTTTGAAATAAAAAACCAAAAAAACAATTCAAACAAGAAGTGGAAACATGAAAAAATATATAAATTGAGTATGAAATACCTCATTATGGAAAGAATCGGATCCCTTTGCTCCTTTCCCTATGTTGCTTGACATTTTTTGGCATCACAGGGAAAATTGTTTTCCTCCAGACTGTGGAAAATCCCTTCTATTTGATCTGTATGCGTTGAAACAACTGGTAGGATTATAGATCACTCAACTAGTTACGGGTCAAAAATATCAAGTGGATATAGATCATATATGGGTGTTTCTTTCTTACTTTTCCTTACTGTTCATCATCTGTGGGTGGATATAGATCATCAATGATATTTCTCATTGTTCCTTTGCATCGATCAACTGCCTCTGTCTCTCCGGGTGAGGATCTTCCCTTGCTTGCCCCTACCTTCTTATTGTTTCTTTGCGTCAATCAACTGCCTCTGTATCTATGGGTGAGGATCTTCCCATGCTTTCCTCTTCCTTCTTACTGTTCCATTGCGTCGATCAACTGCCTCAGTCTCTACGGGTGAGGGTCTTTCCACACATTCCCCTTCCTTTTCTTCAGGTGGTTCGTATGGGTATGAGATTTTTTTTTAAATGCATGGGAACATGATATTACCTATAGATTGGTGTACATCCTTTATTTTGGGTGCACCCAGGATATAAAATCATGAATGGAGATTTGAGAATGCACAAATGCCTGCTTTTGGTTTTGTGTGGGATCTAAAATCGTGAATGGAGATTTGTGAATGCACAAAAGATTTATTTTCGGTGTCATGGGCTCTATTGCATGAATGTTTTCTTAAATTTCATGTTATCCAATTCGTGAATAATAAATTGTGTGTTATGTGCGGGCTCTATTATAATTTTCGTTTTCCTTTACTAATCAATGCTAAATTGGGTGCCATTAGTGTCGGATATAGCACCCCAAGTTGATTGTATTTTTTCCACTGGACGGTTTTAAATCCAGTTCTAATGGTGCCCAATTTAGCATCTATTAATCCATATAATCAATTGAGGTGAATCTTTGTAATTTCCTTTTGTTGGTATTTGACTCTTCTTGCATGAAGACAAAAGGCCCAGCGAAGACTCTAACCTTGAGGGAAATATTGATCTATGATCTCCCCTACTAACTTCATTGATGGTGATTAGCCTTGAGGGAAATCTTGATCCATAATCTCCCCTCCTAACTTGATTGATGGTGGTTGAACCATTTGGTCATTCCCAGTTTCCTTTAAACCAAGTGTTGGCTTGGTAAGTTGAAAGATACCACTAAAAGCCCCTCCATGGAGGTGCCTCAATCCTTGAAGCTCTTTGTTTGTAGGTTCTCTCTCTACTACATAAATTTTTTTATAACTAATGGATATCCATATAATCTATTGAGGTGAGAAACCCTATGCAATCATCGGATTTCCTTTTAATTTAATTCCTCTTAAGATTTGGTTACGAGGTAAGAGGGTGTAGTTTTCCATATAGGTAAATTTTTATCACTATCATCCAAGATCTAAAAATGCATAATTATTGTGCCCATGTATGCTTATTGGAATATTTGAACTTGACACATGAAAATTAGATACCAAGATACTACCATGTTATCCTTGGATTTTGTCCCATTCCATGGTATCCTTGGATGTTGTCCCATTCCATATGTAAAAGGCCATATAAACCTTTGGAAAAATGTGAAAGGAAAAGGTTATGAAAATATTTAAGCTACACAAAGGCATGGCTCAAAGGAGGGGAGGTCGATGCTCTGCAATCCATGCTCCATTCACAACATAAGGACTAATCCATCAAACCTTGAAATAAATAAACCAAGGAAGAAGGAACAAGTTAAAAGGAAAGTGAAGCTTTGGTCATGCGATAGCAGGAGTAACCTTTGCACTCCATGAAAATATTGTTTCTTTATGCCCCATAAGTATGCAAAGTATCTAGAATAAACATGATCACTTTTTCCATTTATTTATTGATATTCTATAGTACACATATCAACACATGGCCATTCCTCTGTCGCCTTGAATTCAATTTTATCAATGTTAATCCTAGTATTCCTTTCATTTTTAGAGAGACCCATAAATATGTTCATGTTCATCATTTCCACCAATGTCTAAGGTTTTTTATTGCTCTTCTAGTGTAACATTCGGTGCACAACAACCAATAGGGCTATTGTGCATGCCAAATTGTCATGCACAACAGCCAATTCTTCAAAATGATAAAGGATAGACAATAGGGGTCAACAATTTTTCCATCACTTGAATGAGTAATTTGAGTGAAGGAAAGGCATGAGGTATACATATGAGAATGATATCCACATCCAAAAAAACATCACACTTACATTAAAATATGTCTTTTACAATGCAAGTCATAAGCTAACAATTCCTAAAACACATTAAATCAAGTCTAATGTTAAAGGGATCTTATTCATGCTATTATAATGCTTAAGTGAGATTATTCCATTCCTACCCTATTGTTACATGTGCAAGATGTTGGTACTAGCAAAAATCAGAGAGAGAATGCAATGACCTTAGCACCTCATCAATATAATGACCCTTTCCTTTGTGTTTGGTCAAGATTGAAAACAAAGAAGCATTCAAACTCCAATGTTCATTGGCTCAAATATCCATTACTTCTGGGCTAAGCATGGGATTGGGTACCTGCAATTAAAGAGTGTCTTCCAACATATGCACAGACGAACATGGTTTGCTACAATATTTTTCTATCCACCATTGGAGAGGGACGTTATAGTCACTATACAACCACGACATGTCTTCCTAGCTTTCTAATAACAATTATATTTCTCCTTTGCTTCTACCCGAGAGTGCATAATTCTACATCAGTTCCTCTTGCTGAAATTTTTATTTGAGGACTTAACTATATAGTTGATTATTTGGAACAGGGAGGATGTTATATGTGGGTTTAGACTAGTCCCATATGTTGTGAATACATGAAAATATTTTGGTTTTTAAATATGCAAGGATTGTTACCATATTTCCTGTAGCATATAGGGAATACTTTACAAAATTTGTAAAGACATCATAAATTCCAATTTCGTCCCAAAATATGAAAAAGAATATCATTTACTACTTGTGTCCCAACATAGTTGTTAAGGGATAAATCTATGTCTTCAAGCATCCTATAAATTCTATAAAAAAAACCATTTTGAATAAGAATGGGTGTACGGTCCTTAATACCTATTACAGGCTGATGCCTTCCAATGATGATTATAACCTCAGTTAGTGCAATGTTTTTATCTTGGCTTTTATTATCATTTCTAGTCATAGCATAGAACTTATTCTCAATTGTTTTGATAAATGGATTGGTTCTCAACTCAATATGTGTAGGGTCCTTGATAATAGATAGTACATTGTACTATTGCCTTCTAACTCATGAGTCAATTATGCTTCCATGAACCTTAATATACCTATGGTCTTAGGAACCAAAGACTGAATACAAAAGCACCACAATAGATATAGAAGAACAATATGCAAAACCACCACTTTATTATATCAAAACCCTTAGGCTAGGGAAACACCATACGATGGATCCTATTATGGAAGGGATCCTCTCCTGTTCACTTGCATCTTTGAGGGGGCTTCCTCCTATTGAGCTACCGCTCCAAATACAATAATTCTCTTCATATCCCATTTCATTGCTTGAACCTCTTTATATATTGCTACCATCACCTAAGAACATTCTAGAGGAGGAATCTTCTAGAAGTAGAACCTTCTAAGAAGTTCTCTTACATTTATTATATCTAACTACCCATTTATTATATCTAACTACCATAGTGAGCCTTATTTAATAATATAGTGGACCTAGTCCACCTTACATTGAATGGCCTCCACTATTATCACTATGGGCCCTCTGGGCTCCCCCACTACCTCTCTAGCTACCTTACATCCCATCCCCCTTATGAAAGAGTTTTCATAAACGCTTGATGTACAACCATATACTAGGATCTCATGGTTAAGTGTGGACCATAGTGCTGAAGTAGACTAGAGAACCAAGGTCTCATTGAGAAATGGAAGCCACTATGCTGAAGTAGTCCAACTGCCATTGTAAATTAGGGTCCCATGTCTAAGTGCTCATGTGAACTCCACACGGAAGATATCGACACCCAATAACCAACTGAAAATGATGCTCCCAATACTGACACTTATCATGTGGATCCAAATAAGAATATCCAGCCACATAGTGGGAAAGGGTCAACGCTAAATCTAGAAGGAACAATACCATTGTAGAATATGCAGGTTGGATGCTGGTAATCATAACTAGCTCTTGATGTAGGACATTGATGTTCTCTATAGAAGGTGGAGTAGAGTCATCAAATAAAATATGGAAGTGGTTGTCATCCCAGAAATGAAAACTATCCATATAATAATCATCGCAATCAGCATCAAGATCATGCCAAGAATATACTTCTTGATTATATTCATCCTGGATGTCTACCATAAGAAATCTCTCCTACATGTTATCCAATGAATCTTGAATACTACGAAAACTATCATTGAGGCTATCTCCAAATACATCCAATTTGTCATTCAATGTGTCATACAATTGGGATTTGAACGCTTCAAGAATTTATGTGAGGGTTTGAGAGGAAATAGACATATGATCACCCTATGAACTCTTCGGTCCTGCAGCCATCATGAAAAAACCCAAAAAATAGAACAATAAGTTATGGCAGAAAATCATGGCTTTTTTTGGAAAAATCCTAAAAAACTGTTGAATTTAAAAAGCTGATAACTTCACTTCCCGGACTTCATTTTGACTGTTTTTTTTTTTTTTTTTTGAAATTGGGTGAAATTGTGAGAGGAAATCATATCTGTAATTTTTTTGAGCAAATTTGGCCTCCAGATGCTACAGAAAAAAAAAAACCGCGCCGCTGCTTGCAGAAAAAACCCTGAAAATTTGCATATTTTAAAACTTCAATATCTTGACTTTCCGGACTCTGTTTCGGACGATTTTTTTTTTAACTTGGGTGTTTTTTTGAGAGGAAATAATATATAAAACCTATTTCTACAATTTTTTCAAGAAAATATACCGAAAATTTATGGAATGTTGCAGCCCTCTTTTTCTTCTCCAAACAAAAATCTGCAAAAATAAAAAGTATTTGCCCACAATGTCTGTCAAGGAAAGTGCTCTGATACCACTTGTTAAGAACCAAATATTGAAAACAAAAGAACCACAATAGATATAGAAGAAAAATATGCAAAACCACCACTTTATTATATCAAAACCCTTAGGGCAAGGCAACACCATACAATGGATCCTATTATGGAAGGGATCCTCTCCTGTTCACTTGCCTCTTCAAGGGGGATTTCTCCTATTGAGCTATCACTCCAAATACAATAATTCTCTTGATATCCCATTTCATTTATTGAACCTCTTTATATATTGCTACTATCACCTAAGAACATTCTAGAGGAGGAATCTTCTAGAAGTAGAACCTTCTAAGAAGTCCTCTTACATTTATTATATCTAACTACCCATTTATTATATCTAACTACCATAGTGAGCCTTATTTAATAATATAGAGGACCTAGTCCACCTTACATTGAATGGCCTCCACTATTATCACNTACCTTACATATGGTGGTGGAAGGCTAACTGCTTGGCCTTGAGACAAAAAACATTCATTTGAATATTCAACTTGGAATTATTCCACTCTAAATAAAAGCAGTGATACAATGTGGAATTATCAACCCTTTCACTTAGTCCCTAAATAGTATAATATTGTTTTTCTCTTATGAAATTAGTATGATCATGAGTAAGATGAACCATATCTTCAATGCATCTTAATTCATGATTGGTACATTTTCTCTCTAGACGATATGCCAAAGTGAATTGTTATTTTCAATGTTATTATTCCCACTAGAAAAATATATTCTTATCTCAAGAAGCTTCAAACCAATTACCTTGTTTGACACCTTAGGCTTATTATCAATCAAATATTGCTCTTTGTCTTTAATACCATTTTAGGCTTTCAAATAATACCCATCCATGTATGCTTCCCAACAAACGATCCCATGATCTCAATGATACATGTCCATTATGGGATCATGGTTTTGAAAGTACATCGAACAAGACCCACATTAGCAAATCAAAGAGATAATTTTACAATTTCTCCATACATCAACCCTTTATAATCAAAATAGGGATGCATTTCCACATACTCTGCCACTCAAGATTCTAATTTTTCATATAT
>JASDQU010011004.1:21571-33067 GCA_032191745.1 Picea mariana | reverse complement strand
GAGAGAGAGAGAGAGAGAGAGAGAGAGAGAGAGAGAGAGAGAGAGAGAGAGAGAGATGTTAATTTGTTGAGACCTATGATTCTTCCATATACATATGTGTTTTGATGTTAGAAACCCTTTTCTTATGATCGATGATATAAAAGCCTATAGAATCATGAAGAAATACTGGAGGCCCATCCACATTAGTCTGGAAATGAGTTTTAGCAATAAGAATTGAGCCACAAATAATGTTATCCTTTCCTCGGGGAGTAAGAACATGGGTTGATAAAACAGTAACACCATCGAGACCACTTTGTGGCCAAGAATCCTTTACACGATGTGCTTATATCATGTTCTTTCTTATAATAAACATGATCACTTTTTCCATTTGTTGATTGATATTCTATAGTACGCATATCAACACATGATCATTTCTCTTTTGCACTGAATTCAATTTATCAATATTAATCCTAGTATGCCTTTCATTTTTAGAGAGACCCGAAATATGTTCATGTTTATCATTTACACCAATGTCGAAGGTTTTTTATTGGTCTTCTAGTGTAATATAGTGAACGTAGTGTGCTACAATCCTATCATCATATGCTGATTTTTGTAGAAGGTTGTAACATTATGTGCACAACAATCAATAAGGTTGTTGTTCATGCCAAATTGGCATGCACAACAACCAATTCTTCAAAATGATAAATGATAAACAATCACCATTGCATACCATCGCATACCAATTTCATACCATTTCATTGGACTATGAAATGCGAGCATATTAACAATATAATATCAACAACATTCTCTTGGTGCATAGATGTTATGGGACTAATGTCATTGTTATGTATTACAGGATCTAGAGGAGGCCATGGAAAGAGGACGTGGACGATGTAGCCCTATTAAATGAATGAGAGGAAAGTGTGTTTCCATAGAATCGGATACAGAATCTATAGATACAATAAAGGTAAGAAGACAAATGAACCTAAGCCAAAGGAGTATGGTTTTTATGAATTCACAAATGATACAACATAGAAGAGATAAAGTTATATAAACTATGTTGTATGAATATGTCAAATATATGAGTAAAGTGAGGTTTTGTGTTGGATAGCATATTGGTTGAAATGATATAATTGGTGTACTAAACATCATGGAATATGTTGTGTATTATAGGAGATATACGAGACCATGGAAATAGATCGTGTCATATGAAATAAGGACACAATGGATGTTGCAAGACAACCGGTAATCAAATTTTGACTTATATTAGGAAGAATTTTGTGATACATCCATCCTTTTTCACAGTCTTATTGAAATTTATAGTGTATGATCTAATCTTAAAATAAATTACGAGAAATGTTGTTGATTATCTCAAATGGATATTATCGAAAGTTCACAACCTAAGTGTTCAACTAGAAAAAGAAAAAAAGGCATATGTATGTGGGCGTGGACCTAAAACTATTAAATCACAAAGAGCACAGTGGGTGGAAGAGGAAATGAGAATGGATCCTCTAGACACAAAAAATAATTTCACTGAAAAAGAGGTTGGTCAAGACTACTATATTGATGTATATTTGTTCATACCTTTTATATTATAATTTTTTAAGCCATATTTGATTATATTTATTTGAAATTGACACATTTATGATTTATCCAATTGTTACCAAACATTAAATAATGGTTGTGTTTGTTGATAGGTAGAATATGATGATGAAATAAGGACTACTATAATACCCAAGGTCCAACTGGGTTATTAATATTTAGATGGGATGATCCAAACCATCCTTTAAACCATACCAAGGAGAAAAGAGAATATTTAAAGAGAATTCTACCACCTGGGAAATTTGAACAGCTGATGAGATTAGCATACACTGAAGACATGCCACCTAGCCTTACTGATGATGATCGTGATAGTGAAAATGTAGTGCATGAAGAAGGATTGAATGAAATGCTTACAGGTTTCTTTGGGGATGGAAACAATGATGAAAAAAATGATCATATGGATGATAGTAACAATGACAGTATCGGTAATTACCACCAACATAATGTTCATGATAGTTACAACATGAAAGACTCAATCAACGAAGAAACAAAGACACCCGTGTTCAAATATGGTGCAAGTAGAACCTCAAAAATGGCTTGCACATTAATATTATTAGAAATCAAGTCACTATTTAGTTGGTCGGACAAAGGATTCACCACCCTACTGAAGTGAGTTGAAATATATTTCTTACCATGCATTGTCAATTGGTGTACATAATTCATTTATGAATAGTCGTAATATATATTGACATATCAAAGATGTTCATCATAATTCAAGCATCCATTTGATATAATCTTTGGAAATCTTATAGGGCGCTAAAAACCAAAATATTTCCTGAAGATAATGTGTTTCCATCAACTTGCATAGAGGCATGTTAGTTGTTGGTTGAGTTGGGGATTGAATATAAGAAAATTCTTTCATGTATAAATGATTGCATTTTATACAGAGATGAATATCAATACAAGGTAGAATTCCCTGTATGCAAAGAGAAGAGATATCATATATATGTACATGGTCCTATAGCTCCAAATAAGGTTTTATGTCACATTCTAGTTATACTTATACTTCAATGAATGTTTTGTTGCAGGTCACTTGCAAAATTGATGGACCGACATGCAAAGAATAGGAGTAAATATGGATTCATGTGAATTCTGGACGACTCCAAAGCATTGAAACACATAGAGGAAAAATGACCAATAAAATTCAAAGATGAACCCCGTAGTATCATGTTTGGTCTTGCAATTGATGGAGTATGCCCATTTTATTTCATAAGCTCAAATTATAGTGTTTGTCTAGTCAGATTGATAGTATACAATATTCCCACATGGATTAGTGTTATAAAGAAGCGCCTTATGCTGACTCTCATTGTTTCAGGAAAGCATCAAGTTAAAAGCATGGATGTTTATCTTGCACCTTTTATTGATGAGATGCAACTACTATGGAAAAGAATAAGAATGCATGACATATCACGTCCTTCATCAAATAGGTCCTTCATTTTGTATGTTGTGCTATGTTGGACTATTCATGATTTCCCAGGAATTGGTGTTTGTTCCGGTAAGACAAAAAAAATTATGTCTTTGCAGTAATAATGTTTTTTCATCCCAATTCTCATACTCGGTTTTATACTATTATTTGGATTTTATTAACCTTACTTATTGAATTGCATGGCTTCAAACAAAGGGGATATTTTCATGTCCAATATGTGTAGAACAATTTCAAGGGAGGTATTCTAAATATCTACATAAATTTATTTATGCAAACAACATGGTTTTTCTACCACCAGATCATAGGTTTAGAAACCTCCATAAGAATCAATTTGATGGAAAATTTGAAAATAAAGGCCATCCCATGATTATGGGTCCATCTGATTTGATTAAGAAATATGAAGATGTTGAATTGAAAGCTTGGCATGACTTTTTTGATGGGGGTGATTCTATTGAAGAACCGGAGCATGTTATAATTAAGATGCCAGAAGGGATGAAAAGTAAATCCATATTTTATGATCTCCCTTAATAGAAGGATATATTAATATCTCACCTATTAGATCCTATTCACATCTTCAAAAATGTCCTAGATTCAATATTTCGACATATATCAGTCAAAGAGAAGGACATCATGTTTTCGAGGAGAGATATTGCTCTTTCGCGTACAAAATTAGATAGAAAAAATTTGTGTCCAAACATGAAAAATGAATCATATGCAGAAGCTCCATGGATTTTGAAAAATAAAGAGCTATACCAAATAAAAAATTTCATACGTTCAATAAGGACACCTACTATCTATGGGTCATCATTGGATAAATCTTTTACAGTTGATGGACATATCACAGGATTTAAAACACATGATTTTCATAATTTTATGAAGGTATTATATATCATAACTTATATATTCTTATATTCTGTTGTGTGACAAAAATAACTAATGACCTTTCAAAAATGTGTTTGACAACATATCATGCCATTGGAAATTAGGGGGGGATTCATGTCTTACCATTGCCTTGAGGAATTTCATAAGTGAATTGTCAACATTTGCAAGGTATGTTTTATGGAATGTTCATGTGTGAGATACATAGAGATATTGTATTTCATTTTAATTTTTTCTTAAAGGTTCATACTAATTTACTATTCTTATATTAGGTGGGTGACATCCAAGGAGATCCATGAATGTGAAGTGCCAAAATAGAAGAAGAAAATTGCAGAAATTGTATCTGTATTTGAGAAGGATCTCCCTACAAGTTTCATGGAACTAAAAGTCCATTAACTTATATGCCTATTCGATGACATTGAATTGGCGAGTTTCATATTAACGAGGTGGATGTTTTTCTTCGAGAGATATATGAAAAATCTAAAAATATATGTCTGACAAAAGGCACATCAAGAGGGTTGCATGGTTGAAGGGTATTTATTGAATGAAGCATTTTTCTTCCCATGTGAATTCCTTGGTAAGGATTTCTAAGATGGGCCATGCTTCTGGGATAAAGAATGAGCATCAGATATTAATGATGGAGAAAAACCACAATCTAATGGTGTTAAAGTAGAAATTAGTAAGTAAACTCATTTTCATTGTGGTTGTTTTTATTTCAATCATTAATTTAATCTATAATTTATTTGTCAAATTAAAAAAATGGCCTTTGAAGTTTTAAATAAACTTGCTGACATGTAATAGGTGTAGGCGAAAGTGCTATACTCAAAAAGTTCATTATGTACCACATGGACTTTATGAACAAATGGATTGATTTGTATGATAAAAAAAAAAGTGTTAGAAGCAAAGAAACAATATAAGAGATCAAACCCAAGGAATACCCCATTTCCTACTGATCTACAAGGGGAATGGGGCAAAGATTGAACACTAGAATGGGTTACTGAACAAATTCAAAATCAAATAGAAGATGCAGGTATAGATTCAAACATAACAAAAGATGAAATCAGCATGTCTAAAGGATGTGAAAGAAAGGTACAATTGGAATTTTACAAAATATTGTTTCATTACTGTTTTGATACTATTAACTATTTTAATATTCATAATTTTATTTGTTTTAACCAAAATAAATGGTATTTCATAGGCGAGGAAATATCCAACAATGTGGGAATATGGTCAACATTATCATGTAGAACGTTTAGATGTAAATAGACGATCCTCCGATTGTGGCATCATGTTTGACTTCAAGAAATCCAGTTGATCAAGCTCAAAAGATAAGAATATTATTGAAGGAAATCTACAATACGTTGTGAAAATACAAGAAATTATTTAATTGGATTATCGCTCTTTTAAATGTTGTATTTTTAAGTGTAGATGGTATGAAGAATTTGAGAGGACACGAAGACATGATACCCATAGTGGATTGTTTTCTATAGATTCCTCAAGGTTCCTATTGGAGGATAATGAGGCTTATGTTCTACCAATTCATTGTGAGCAGGTATTTCTTTAACTCAAACTGCAATAAGCGATAGTGATCAATAATGTATTAATAAATTGTTTATTCTTAATATATACATGTGTTTATGAATCAATAATTTTTTTATAACATATGTCTAATATATGTATGTACTCGTTCATGTGCAAGTATTTTACTTTCCTATTTCATATCAAAATTACATCAATAATCAATCTCAATGATTTCATTGAGTCTTAATTAAACCCTCCCATATCGTCAATGCATTCGCGTAGTCTAACAATGTAAAATTTCATTGCATACAATCACATTTTGAAGAAATTTCAACATTGGCCCCATTCACTACTCATTGTGTCGGGTTGGTTGATGACATTACAGATGAGCGTGTTGGAAGAAATTCCATGACATTTCAAGAGTGTTCCAACCAACTCTTTTTAGATGGGAATGATGAATGATGAAAATGATCAGACCACATAATGAAGATTCATGAAATGTGGAGGATGTCGAATATTATGTGGGGACGTCAAGAATCCTTGACTCTTGAAACCCTCTCATAACATCAAGGCATGTGTCTCTTCTAACCATGTAAAATTTTGACCTAAACCCTAACCCCTAAGCCATTGACCCTTAAATACTTAAGCCATAATCCCTAAACCCTTAAGCCCTCAACCTTAGTTAATAACTAATCCCTTAACACAAAATATATAAATCCCCTAACCCCCTCAAACACTAATCCTTAATCCATTTAATCCATAAACCCCTATTCCCTAAGAACTTAAAGATTAATCTTGTAGCCCATAATCCCTAAGCCATTAACCATTAAACTATGTAACCTATAAGCACCAAATCCCTTATCTCTTGACTCTTAATCCATTAAAACCTAATCCCTAATTCTCTTAACCCTTAATCCATGTACCCCAAATCCCTAAATCCCATAATCCTCAAAGCTCCTATACACTTAACCCCCAACACCTCAACTAATTAACTATTTATGCATATATGGTGATAAACCTCATTCACTGTGCATCGTGCGATAGTGATGGATGACATTGGTGATGTGTTGGAATACGTTAATACATGATATTTTAAGAGTGTTTTGACAAGCATTCCATATATGTGAATGACAAATGATGAAAATAAGACTGCATGATGAACGTTGATGCAAACTTGGACCATCTCAAAGATTATGTGCAGACATCAGGTATCCTTGAGTATTGAAACCATCATATATCGTTAAGGCATGTGTCTATTCTAACTATGTCAAATCTCAACGCATGTAGTAATCGTTTGAATAAATTTCAACATTGGCCCCATTCACTACTCACTATGCAACATCAGTGGATGACATTGGTGATTGGTGTGTTGGAAGAGATTCCATGAAATTTCAAGAGAGTTCTTACAAATCCCTAACTCCCCTAGCTCCTAATAAATTGACCCTTAAATCCTTAATCCCTAATCCCTAATTAAGCCTTAATCCCTCAACCTTATTTAATCAATAATATCTTAACACAAAAGCCCTAAATCCACTGACCCTAAGCCATTGACCCTTAAACACTTCTCACTAATCCCTAATCCCTTAATCCATAAACCCC
Source organism: Picea mariana (assembly GCA_032191745.1). Lineage (NCBI taxonomy): Eukaryota > Viridiplantae > Streptophyta > Pinopsida > Pinales > Pinaceae > Picea > Picea mariana. The sequence continues at coordinate 26,061 of JASDQU010011004.1, read as the reverse complement.
TATGCACTAAGAACTTAAACATTAATCCCCTAGCTAATAATCCCTAGTCGATTAACCATTAAACTACATAACTCGTAAGCGCCAAATCCCATAGCTCTTCATCGTTTGTTGGGCGCATGCCTGGTTCTAAGGAAAAACAACACGTGTAAGGCATATGTGCATGTAGGAAAAGAAACATGTGTAAGGAAGACGCGCATGTCGGAAAAGAAGCACGTGCAAGACATATGTGCATGCAGAAGATGAAGGCATGTGAGGAATGCATGCAAGAAGACCTAGCCACGATAGGGTTAGGTTTTTGGTAAGAAGATGTAATGGTTGGTAAGACAAAAACATGTATAAGTAGGTACCTAGGAGGTCTAGGTTGGGCGTTCGAATATGGTTGGCGTTTTGGTCATTGTTACTATGTCGTTCAAAGACAATGTCACTGAAAATGTGATCTGTTTCTAAGTTGTTGAGATGAGGAGAGGAAATAGGGTAGATCTTGAGGGTTAGATCACAGGCTCAGGAGCCTGGTGTGATCTAGTCCACCTCATTGTAGATATTGATCTGTTTGATGAAGAATTGTAATGCACGTGGCACTATAGTTTTGGAAACACCATAATAAAAAAGAAGAGCAGCCAAATCTTTGTGGAAATAGCCCATGAGGGGTGAACCAAAGTATATCATGTGTTATGTGAATGAATGTTTTGTATTTCCTTACTGTCAATGGTTAGATGTTAGACAAATGCGTGAATGACTAGTCAGATCTGTTATTTTACATGCATGAATATGAATGACAGAGTATTCAATATAATATGAATGTTAAAGTAACTAATGAAGATCACAGAGTTTAATCCCAGATCCCCACTCATTCCCAGCTTGCAAGCACTTGAGCATTGTAGCCACAAATAAACTATCTCGAGTGAGATTACACAGTGCACTTTGTGTACTACATTGCCTTCTGGTTTACCAGAGGGGCTGATAGTTTTAAATGGGTTTTGTTGGAAACAATAGCAGACCTAAACCTGGGCCATGCAAATAAAGGTAGAAAGAGAGAAGTAAAAAACCATCAAATGGTTATGTTGGGGGCTGGAACAAAATGGGATTGAGTGAATGAGATCTGCTAAAGAATCGAGAAAAGAATGTCAGATCTGGTGAGGAAACGTTAAAAAGAATGAGATTATGAAATGGGATGTTTATACCATCGAACCAAATGAAGGCGGATATCGAGAGATGGTTGAAAACAAAGGAGTTATAATTTGTGCAGAAAGATAACAAAAACCTGAAGTTAACACTGCACAAATATTTGGACAAGTACGTATTTAGTGACTTGCATGAAGTATTTTTCTGTGATTTCCCACATGTGTTGCAGGAGTGGATATTGAGGTTAAAAGACAAAAACCCTACAAATCATATTAGATAGCTAGAGTGGAATTTTATGGAGGTTGGACAGTTACAACAAGTTGACAATAAATTTACATGAGCAATAGATTTATGGTTAGACAAAATTGTTGCAGGATTTATCACATAATTTGTAGTAGATAATGTGAAGTCTTACAGTGCAGCAGAGCAATATTTCCTAAAGGGAACTAGAGGTAGGTATATTAGATCGTTGTATACTTCCATAAAGATTTTATTGTATAGAAAAGGTGTAATGACAATGGCATCAAACAACTAAACTTCTCTCTGTGCATGGTGGAAGGGGGGAAGCACTGACAAGAGATAGAGAAATGGAGGAAGAAATAGATAAAGGAAAGAAGGAGGATCCCTTGGATCCAATCATGATGGAGGAAGACCAGATCAATAAGATCATGGAAATAGATAGAAGAATGTGCAGTGGAGAACCCTACCAATACAACATAAACAATAAGAAGATAGACATAGCTGTGAGGGAAGGCTTGGAAAGTGATGAAGAAGAGGTAGATGATCTCTGGGTTGTGGAGAAGATTGAAGAAATCCTGCATATGACATATGAATGGAAGACAAGAGGTCCAAGGGCAGGAACCAAAGGAAAAACTCCTATCCATATTAGTGTCAGTTTGGAACCCATAAACCCATGTGCGACCAATACACCAGAAAGAACACCACCATTTAGACAACCAAATTTCAATAGAAGAAACGCAATAGGAAGTACATATACATAACGAACAACAACTGGGGGAGCTAGCTCAGGAATCAGTAGTCAAAGATCTACACCGCTTGGAGGTAGTAGTACAATATAGTTTGCAATGGCATGACATGATCCCGCCATCAAGTTACCATAATTCAAGGGAGAGGCATCAGAGGACCCTGTGAAGCACTTGTTCATTTGTGAAAATATATGGGAAGAAAAGTAGATCACATATGATGATACAAAACTTGCACAGTTATCTATCACACTAAGAGACCGCACAATGGATTGGTACATGAGATTAACAACAAACAGTCCACTAGGAACAACTAGAACGATTGTGAATATCAAGAAGCTATTTATAAATGAATTCCAAAAGCCTAGCTCATAGGATTAGTACATAAATGAGATAATAGAGATCAGACAAAAATGAAGAGAATATGTCTGGGAGATTGACCAGAGATTCAAATGATTGAAGGGAAAGATAAAGTATGTCATGATAGATATGCAACATAGACATATATTTGTGAATTCCCTGCTACAACACGTGAAATACCCTTTGAGACAACAAAAGTTTCAAACTCAGGTAGAGGATCTATAGGCATCCTTACAACTAGAAGAAAAGAAATATAAGAAGACAGATCTAGTAATAGAGGATTTGAAGGAGGATCTGAAGAATTTAAAATTTCAAATGAATCAGAACATGGGTAAGGACAAAAGAGAATTTCTATGGTGTACCACATGTAGGAAAGAAGGAAATCACAAGAACAAGTGCCCAACATTTGAGCAGTACATGTAAACAGGACTGCTAAACCCTTTTCCAATAGGAGGACTATGATGTAAGATCTGTAAGACATAGGGGCATGATCTATATCATTTCCCAATGATGCATAAATACCAGACAATTCCTAAGAGTTCATATTGCAACTTTTGCGAGTCAGTAGGCCATGATGACAAATATTGTAGGACAATGGAGATGATGAGGGAAAGAATATCAGACACCTATAGGGTGTAGGAAGAAATGATGACAAGGAAAGCTACACAATAGTTTAACCAAGTACCAACCCCATATAACACTATTCCACAACAATATAACATTGCACAATCATAGTACAACACTATGCAACCATAGTATAATCCCACATAGTATACTCAGGTGCCTCAATACAACGCCCCGAGAGGATATCGAGCTTGCTACAAAGGTGGAGGACGAGGTAGAGGAGGCTTTGGAAGAGGCATAGGACTGGTGGTATTTCATAACTTTCAACAACTAGGACACTATGTAAGAGAATGTACACTTCCACCTGCGACATGTATGTATTGTCGCGCATCAGAACATGACACACAAGACTATCTGTCACTATTGGGGAAGATCCAGGAAAAGAGGAATCGAAACAATTAGAATGTTCAATGAATTTCTATAGAATCAAGGGATGATGGAAGAAACATCAACATAGTTACATGTGGAGGAGCTAAAATACGATATGACACAGTAAGAAAATATCCATCACAACACCAATGGGTGAAGAAGAATGTCGAACCACATAAGTAGTTTCATGCACATAAGCAAAAAAATCTATTCAATCATGCTACAAAATAATTCTTGAAGCCATACATTGCATCTACATCAACTACACAACATACTCAGGATGTACCAACGTACAAGATGCCATCATCACTGGATTATAGTAATGAAGCACAACCCCCAGGACAATTAAGTACCATAAAGGATTTTCTGAAATCTTGTGTTAAACTAGTAAATGATCCATCATCTGTTAAAGTATTACAAAATATGTTAGAAATTTGTAACAAAAGCGTAGAGGGAAAGCTAGAGAATAAAACAATTAATTACTTGCATACAAGGAGGAGGGAAAGTAGAGAGTTAATACTGAATGCCAACATTGGAGATTTCAACATGAGGGATATTATACTAGATTTAGGCTCCAAAGTAAATGTGTTACCCAAGAAGACATGGCAACGTATGGGAGAGCCCACATTAGGATATTCACCTGTTCAGCTGAAACTAGAAAATCAACACAAGGTTGTGCCAATTGGAAGGTTAAAGGGTGTGACGGTAGATCTGGATGGAGTTCTCACTAAAGACAATTTTCAAGTAATAGAAATAGTGGATGTTACAACACCTTATCCAACATTTCTTGGCTTGGATTGGGAATTTGATAACCAGGCCATAATAAATTTGAAGACAAGGAAGATGGCATTCGAGTTAGGAGAATACATGGTTGTTGTTCCACCAGACCCATCAGAAGGAGAAAGGTTTGTAGAACCCACTTGCTTAAACCTGGAGGAAATCAAGCAATTATACAGAACCACCAAAGATTATGTAAATCCAACTACAGATGGAATGCTCAGCTAGAGAAGTATCACATCATGTGTTTCAGAC
>JASDQU010011004.1:5578-21499 GCA_032191745.1 Picea mariana | reverse complement strand
ATGGAGTGAATGACTTAGAAGCATTCCTAACAAGATATGAAGATGAAGTGTTAGAAAATCAGTGACTCTTATCTCTAGACATAGAACTCAAGGAAACACTTGCAATATGGTGGGGTGCACACAAAGGGATAGTCAAGGACTGGTACCAATGTAAGCGATTACTACACATTATATTTGGTGCAGAACAGGGAAGCAATGAACTGCAAAGATATGATGGAGACAGGACACCAGTCGAACACTTGGAGAAGTGAAGAACACTATGGAGAATGACACCACCATAAGAATTGACTCATCACTTCATTCACACATTGGAAGGAATTCCAACAAACTGGTATGTAGAAGAGGAACTGCGCAGGGGCACTACAGAATCAAAAACATTACCACAAAATTTATAGTCAGTTTCTCATTTGAGCATGAGAACCCCAACATTGATTCAACACTTAAACAAATTAGAGGGGTGATACTTATTAAGGAACCATAGGTTGAACTTATAACATAGTATCAACAATAGAATAGATAGATAGTGAAAGAACTATTGTCATGCTATCATGTGCAGGAAGAAGCACCAGATGAAGATGAACCACCCAACATTCAAATAATAGAAATTGAAGGAGAAAGAGAGGTGGAAGGTCCATCTATGGCATCATAAGTATTTGTCATGCCAATCAAGGTGAATAAATGAAATATTGGGACAAATGATAATCCCAAAATGGCGAGTAATGGAGATCACTGGGATGAACAAACAATAGAAAGAATAACAAAGTTGTTGCATAAGTACAATGACCTGTTCCCAAAAACCTTTACAGAGATGAAAATGATAGCCNTTAGGGAGACTTCCGATCTGTAAGTCTCCCTAAGAGATAGCCGAAGACCTAGGAGAGATGAAGATACCTCTCAAACCTGAAGCTAGATCTGTCAGACAACAACTCTATAGACTGAATCCAATATATAAGAAGAAAGTAAAAGCAGAAATTGACAAAATGTTGGAAGTTGGAATCATAGAACCAATAGAAGAATGAGAATGGATACGCCCTATGGTAGTTCAATAGAACAAGCAAGGAGGCATAAGGATGTGTGTCGATATGATAAAGTTGAATGATGCTTGCCTACATAACCCTTTTCCCACCCCTTTCACAGATGAGGTATTAGAGAATGTGGGAGGCCAGGAAGCATACTTATTCACAGATGGATTCTCAGGCTACCATCAAATCAAAATAGCTCCCGAAGATAGATACAATACTAGTTTTGCAATAGAATGGGGATCCTACTAGTACACACTCATGCCTTTTGGGTTGAATAACGCACCAACAATATTCTCAAGAGTAGTCATAGTTTCCTTTAAAGAATTCATCCATCAGTTTTTAGAAGTGTATATGGATGATTGGACAGTCTACAGTCTATTAAAATATCATGTAGAGGTGTTACGAATGATGTTGTAAAGATGTAGGCAGTTCCAGATATCATTAAATATCAAGAATTAAATATTTGGTACACATTTTAGAATACTATTCGGACATATAGTCTGTAAACGAGGGATATTGGTGGATCCTGCAAAGGTTACATTCATTGTTAACTTACCACCACCCAAATCAGTATGCTAGTTGAGAGTAACACTGGGACACACAGGCTACTACAAAAAATTCATAAAAGGGTATGTGCAAATCACTACATCGATGGAGAAGCTATTGAAGAAGGATAGTAAATTCCAGTGTAATGAGGACTATCAGCGAGGTATGGACACTCTAAAAGAAAAAATGCTTACATCACCTATACTAGTATTCCCATATTGGGAAAAGACATTTCATGTGCATGTAGATTCATCAGCCATAGCTCTTGGAGCTATTTTGGCATAACCAAGAGTGAGAGAGTTAGACAATCATATAGCATTTGCTAGTAGAAAACTATCAGAGTCAAAGAAAAACTACAATACTATAGAGAGAGAAGGCCTAGCAATGATATATGCAGTGCAAAAATTAAGACACTATCTACTTGGGAAACACTTTAAGATATTCACAGATCATTTTGCCCTCAAGTATATAGTAAATAAGCCACTGCTGGGGGGGAGAATCTGTAGATGGCTACTGTTGTTTCAGGAATTTGACTTTGAGGTAATAGTCAAACCGTCAAAGTTGAATGCAGGACCTGATCACCTGTCGAGGATCACCAATGGAGAGGAACCTACAAATTTAGAGGACACTCCTTGATGCACAATTATTTTCAGTCCAAGTAGTTGATGAATATTTTTATGACATCATTAAATACTTGAGTACAAGGACTGTGCCACAAGAACTCAACAATATGCATAAGAAAAATGTGGCAGTCAGAGTTGTATACTATCAATAGATTGCAGGAAACTTATACAAGATGGGCACGGACAACATCTTGAGAATATGTACACTAGAACATGAAAGGCCTATGATTTTAGCATAGGCTCATGAGGGACTAGTTGGAGGACATTATGTAGGAAAATATACCATGCAGAAGGTATTGTGCACATCACTATGGTTTATGACCATTCACGAAGATGCAAAGGACTACTGCGAGATATGTGATGTATGTCAGAGGGATGGAAAACCTAATAGATGGGATGAGATGCCCCTAAGACCACAAATAACCTTGCATGTATTCTAAAAATGGGAAATAGAATTTGTGGGACCAATTAACCCACCAGCAAAGAGGTCAAGAGAAATTTATATCATTACTGCGACAACGTACTTAATGAGATGTGCAGAAGAAGCACCAGTAAAAGATTGTAGCGCAAAGACAAAAACACACTTCCTATTTGAGAAAGTGATCATTAGATTTGGATGCCCAAGGATTTTGATGAGTGACCAAGGAACTCACTTTATCAATAGTACTATCAAGGCTATGAATGAGGAGTTTGAAGTCTATCATCAAAACAGTACACCATACCACCCTCAAGCAAGTGGAACAGTGGAAGCCTTTAATAAGATCCTAGAGTATTCTTTGATAAAAATATGCAATGTCAATAGGGATAATTGGGATTTGAAGATACCAGAAATATTATGGGCATACAAAACTACATGCAAAAATTTGACAGGACAGACACCATTTAGGCTGGTGTATGGACAAGAAGAAGTGGTGCCATTAGAATTTTTAGTACCTAGTATGCAAGTAGTAGCAATCACCAACATGAAAGAATGAGGTGCAGTACAAGAAAGGCTAAGTGAGCTGATAGATATGGAATAAGATAGGATTCTAGAAGGATTTCACCAAGAAGTACAGAAATCAAGTGACAAATCTTGACATGAGAGACATATTAAAAGGAAGAGTTTCAAGGAGGGATACCTAGACTTGGTTTATAGCAGTAAATTTCTTCAGTACCCAGGAAAATTTAGAATGCATTGGTTGAGACCATATAAAGTGAAGACTATCACAGAAGGGGGAGTTGTACAGTTGTTATATTTAGGCGATACAGAACTCGGAGGAATGATCAATGGGAGTCAACTGAAACTGTATAGGGACAATTGACCTACTAGTACTTAGAAAGTTACCACACATTAAGAAGAGATGTATATAGTGTATTATAGTAGAATTAAGGAAGAGAAAATGAGAATAAAAACAAGCAAATCTATAAAAAGTAAAAAGGGGTTAAAAATAAAAACAGACTGGTGCACATGGAGGGTCTTGACAGAATAGAACTGGTAGAACATAATAGTGTGTTGCAAGAAAACTAGGGTTCAAAAACACTGCGTGAAGAAGAGAAGTTAATGGGTAGGAAGGTACGGTGCACAGGAAACAACACAAAAAGTGAAAAAGAGACAACTGTCAGTGTGGCATAATTGTCACTTCTTTGTTCCACTATAAAGTCGGAAAAGGGGGGAAAGTGATGCATTTTATTATTTGATAAGGAGAAGAACACGGAGCCAAGTGGAAGAGCGATAGACTGCGAATTTGTGTTAGCATTTTTCGATTTGGAGGTCTACAAGTCGTATTTTCTCTCCATGTCACCACCGAGGGTTGGAGTGTCGAGTAGAATCAGACGAAGCAAACATAGTAGCACTCGGGTGCCACAAAGAGGAAAAAACAAGATTCCCATAGTGGTGGAATTGGACAAAATCCACACACCAGAGTACGAGAAGACCACATGAGGAGGATCAGGAACCCACACAAGAGCCTGAGAAAACAGAAGAGGATGATGAACAAGTGGAATCCGACACATCTAGGGGAAAAGTGATGCAACAATAAGAACCGGCCATGGGAGAGGTTACTTTCATTGCAACTATTGTAATAAAGATGGTCACCTTGAAAATTATTTTTTTAAGAAGAAAACAAGCATCTCTCAATTAAATTTTAGTAAAGATAAAGTTGAGAAATCTAAAACCTTGTTTCTCACATGTACAATTATTATGCCAAAGATGATTGTTTATGGTATTTATATAGTGTCTCCTCAAATCACATGACTGGAAATAAAAATATGTTTGTAAGGTTAGATGAGAGTGTGAAGGGGGGAGTAATTTTTGACGATGTTAATGAGGCATAAAGTAATGGGAAAAGGTACCCTTGACAAAAAGGTAAAGAATGGAAGTATTATGTGTGTACATGATGCTTTGTTTATTCCATGTTTAAATCATAACTTGATTAGCATAGGGAATCTAAATTCTAAGAGCTACAAGACTGTTTTTGAAGGAAAGTTTGGTAATATTTTGAACAACAATGGCCTTATCGCCAAAGTGACAATGAAAAATAGTAGGATGTTTTTAATAATGGAATGAATTGTATCTTGCAAGAAGGCCTTAGTTGATAAGTCCATGGGGGATTCACTTTGTTGACCAATATCTTATCATGTTCATTCATAAAGGGCCTTTTTTAATTATGAAAACTAGATTCAATATATTGTAGTTATTGGAGGGGGGTGTGGGATACATAGGGTATTAAAAGGGTTATTTGGTAAAAATAGGAGACATTTAGTACAAATAGGGGTTTTTATTATTGGAAATATTTATTGGGACGAGAGTTTAGAAAAAATATTTTGGGAGGTATTTATCAATATCTAGTGAAATTAGAGGTATTAATTAATATCCCATGAACAAACATGCTATGTCACATGTTCACTGAGTGGAGACCTCATGGATGAGTCTTGGTTATGGAATGAGAGGTTTGGAACCATTATTTTGGATCTTTTTCCTTCATGAAAAAGAAGTGTAAATGTGTTGAAACTCCACAAAACAGATCTAGCTAGAAAATACCACACACATTTGCAGAGAGAAATTGAGAAATAAGAAGCAAGAGAGAAAGAATGGAAGAATTCTCATTAACTGTTATGAATAATGAATAATTTACACATGATATACTTTGCATAACTCAACCAATGGGAACTAGAGGAGAACCAATGAGCCATAGTGGTGTTCTAGAGTGATTTAGAAACACACCGGTAGTTATGGGAGTGAACTACCACCTAGTTTAGTCTCTTAGGTAGTTACAGGAGTGAACTTCCACCTAGCTGAGTTAAATAGTCAACCAGTATTCAGTTAACTAACTGAAACAGAGTGTAGTAAGGAGTATATCAAGGAATAAAGGGTAATGCACCATTATTATTGTGATGAAAGAAAGGATAATGCACATTATCATGGTAATGATCCCAATGTTGCATGGTGACAAAACTAATGTAGCATCTAGACTCAACTAATCTAGTCAAACTAAAGTGTCAACTAAAGAAAATATTATCTAGGTGGAATATTCTCCCCTAAACTTTAGGCGACTGAATAATGACTAATAAACATAGGAAAAACCTTAGGACCTTAGGAAAAAGAAATCCTAGGTGTGTGTGAAGTAACTCCAACACCCCCCCTGAACATCAATATGGTGAAAATAAAGAATGGGTCCCGACAACGAGGCCATGTTAGGTACCCAAATAAAAAATATACACTGAAATAAAGTGAGGAAAGAAGGAAAAACCCATGGGAAAACCCCCCCCTCAAGGTACAATGTATGTAAAAAGAAGAACTAATAGTTGTTAGGAAATTGTGTCCTTCACTCCAGGACAACTTCAAAGAGAGTGGAAATTCTTCTCAGTGAAGGTATTGGTGAATATGTCTTTCGTTTATTCTTCTGAAGGAAAGAACTATAGGTCGATGATTCCCTCGTGTACTAAGTCCCAGATGTAGTGCATGTGGATCTCGATGTGCTTTGTCCTCTACCTCTGAATTAGATCTCTGTAGAACTTCAGATTGCTTTAGTTGTCAAACCAAATGACGATCGACCAATGAAACTGAATTCCCAACTCACTGAGAAAATGTTGTAGCTACATATCCTGAATGGTTATGTTAACTACCCCTCTTTACTCTACCTTGGATGAATAAAGAGAATTAAAAACCTGCTTCTTTCTCGACAAACAGATCGACCCATAACCAAGACTGAGTCAGTAACCAGATGTGGAATTGCGATCAATGTTATAGCCACCCAAGTCAAAATCAGTAAACCTGATGAGATCTAATGTAGAGTCTCATGCATAATGAATCCCAAAGGTGATGGTGCTCTATACATATTGAAGTGTATACTTTGCAGACTTCCAATGTAGCTCATGCAGCTCCTGTATGAACCTAGAAACTCTGCCAACTACATAGGAGAGGTCTGCTCTGGAGTGTGTGAGATACAACAAGCTCCCCACTAGTTGTCTGTACCGTGTGTTTTCAACCAATGGAGTATCCCCGCCATCCTCAAGTTTGACTCCTAATAGGAAAGGATTCGGAGTAGACTTGCAGTCTGTCATGTGAAATCTCTCAAGGCGATCTCGTGCATACTTGGCCTGAGATAGTTTGATTCCTGATGCATTCTGAATGATCTCTAGTCCAAGGAAAAAGTGTAGCAGACCCATGTCAATCGTCAAAAACCTATCATATAGAATCCTCTTGACTGCAGTAGTCACTGAACTTGAGCAACCGATGATCAAAAAATCATCAACATTCAGAACTAAGAGTAGAAGTGAATCAGTCTTCCTGAGCACGTAAACATTTAGGTCTGATTTACAACATACAAATTTCTGTGACAACATGTAGGAGTCCATATTGGCATACCATTCTCTCAAACCATTCTCAAGGCCATAAAGAGACTTCTTCAGTTGGCATACCAAAGATGAGTCCTGCATAAATCCCTGGGACTGCTCCATATAGATCTCCTCAGAGAGATCACCATGAAGAAATGCATTCTTCACATCCATATGATGGACTTTCCATCCCTTGGCCACTACAATGGAAAGTTCCAAATGTATGGAATCCATCTTTTCTACTGGAGTGAAGGTCTCATCATAGTCAATGCCATGCACCTGCTGAAAGCCTTTGGAAACAAGCCGGGATTTGTATCCACTAATATGTCCATCCGTTGCGCTATTGGTCCTGTAAACCCATCTGCATCTCACAATTTTCATTTCAGAAGGAAGGGGAACCAGATCCCAAGTCTGATTCTTGAGGAGAGAGTTGTACTCCTCCTGCATGGAAGATTCCCAAAAGGGATTTCTAGAAGCCTACCCATAAGACTGTGGATATGAAGACTGAACCAAGAAAATATGCCTGGAGCGAAATGGTTCAGTGGTAGTGAGTTCAATAGGGGGATCCTCTAAATCAGATCGAGTCCTCCTAGTATCGGCTGGGTCACCAAAAACATCCCCTGCATCCTGGAGAGTAGTCTATGCCCACTTGGGCCTCTACTTTGGCTCTGCATCTGCATCAGGATTCTCTGACTCTGCACATGATTGTATTGAATTTGTATCTGGATTATCTAAGTCCTCTAAATCATAACTCTTGTCTGAATAAGATTCATCATGTGCATGATCATCGTCTCAGACAGGTGGAAGAATGAAGGTTTCTGCATGGGGCTACTGAGGTATATGCGAGACACTTTCTTCGAATTGGAAACTTATCCCAATGATGAGCCAGCTCGAGGAAAGATCAATAAGTCTTTATCCCTTCACATCCAACAAAAATACACTTAGTGCTTTGTGGATCAAGTGCCTTCCTCTTTTTAGAGGGAATTTGAGCCCATGCACATGAACTGAAAATACAAAAGTGGGTCACTTCCGGTTTGAGGTCACTCCAAGCATCATAGGGGGTCTTATCCTTGACATATATATGGGGATATATATTTTGGATGTATGTTGCACAATTAAGTGCTTCGGCCCATAGTATCTGTGGTAGTGACTTTTCATGTAGCATGCAAGATTCCATCTCTTTTAAAGATATGTTTTTCCGCTCAGCAACTTCGTTTTGTTGCGGAGTATAATGAACTGTGTGCTGCAACTAAATCCCTTCCTAATGACAAATAGTATGGATCTCATTATTGACATACTCTCCCCCTTTATCAGTTTAGAGGACTTTCATTTTCTTTCTTGATTGTGTCTCAACCAGGGATTTGAAATATTTGAGGTGTTAAAAGACCTCAGATTTTTTCTTGAGAAAGTAAATCCGTGTGAAATGTGAGAAATCGTCAGCAAAAATGAGAAAAAACCTATATTTATTGATAGATGGATGCGGAAAAAGGACCCATGAGGTCACTATGGATCATATCTAAAGGAGAGGGAGCTATCTAAGTCTTTCCTTTGTCGAATTTCTCTTGAGGGTATTTTCAAAGAACACATCCCTCACAGACTCCTTTAGAGAAATGGATGTCTGGTAGACCATCAACCATTATTTTTTTTCTAATTTGTTGCATATATCTAAAATCCAAATTTCTGAACCTTTTGTGCCATATCCTACTACTTTCATCAACATGGGCAAGTAGTAAAGCAAAATCTGGCTCAATAAATTCAGAAAATGTATACAATCTAGATTGATGATTTACCTCACCAGTAGAAAACTTGGAATTGGTTTTCATTTCATAGATGTCCACTACATTTGGTGTGAATATGAATTTATTTTTGGTGTCGAAATTCATCAACTGATACAAGGAGAGAAGATTGACGGAAAGTTTGGGAATGTGCAACACATTCTCAAAGCTTATTTTGGTGAGTTCAATCCTTCCTTTGTCGGTGACCTCGACTGGAGAGTTGTCCCCCATAAAAATAGGAGGACCTTTTCATGCATACAATGAAGAATAGATTCTTTTTGTGGAATCCATGTGATGTGATGCTCTTGAATCTACAATCCAAGCATCGGGAGAGGAGTTGATGTCAATCAAGGCATGGCTAGAATTGCATTTCTTGGGATTCTAATCTTCTGGCTTCTTCTTCTTGGAACCCTCGGGGATGCAATCTCCAAGGTTTTTTTGCTAAAGTATTTGAGTCATTATATCTATTTGTTTATGCATGCATGTAAATTCTAGATGGAATCCTTTATGCCAGTACATGAATTTCTCCCCTTTTTCTTCCCTTTCCACCTTTGGATCTAGAGGCATCGGTGAAGGGTTTTGAGTACCCTTCCTTCTTCGGATGTGCATGAGATTTCCTTTTTTATTTATCTTTAAATTTCTTATATTGCATAGTAAGTGCATGCACCTTTGGGCCTTTGATTTTTCCCATGTTGACGAGATTGGTTTGTCTTGTGTCAAGGATTCGATAAAGTTCTCAAGAGAGGGCATCTTCCAGGTGGCTCTAGAGGAGAATTTGAATGAATGGAATATTGATATGAACATGGAGAATTCAGGACCAGCTTTGGAGAGAATGATGAGAACCGTTTTTTTCTCCTCCTTATATTTATCAACCCCACAAGATTTGAGTTGTGATAGTAAATCCATTAATTTTGTAAAGAAATCTTGGATATTGTTGAAGCTTTTTGGATCTAATGTGAGAAATTACACCTCTAGAATGTGTCCCCTCATCTCATTCTATTTTCCAAAGAGCCCTTCCAAGGTGGTCAAGGCTTCATTGGGGGTTTTACAGGAAGATATGTGAAAATGAAGATCGGGAGAAATAAGACTACAAATCATTCTGAATGCTTCATCCATTCGATTTAGATACTTGGTTTTTTCTATGGATGATGTTGGTTATATGTATGTATTCAATGTTAACCTGTTCAATCCTTTGGTTTGAAGATGTATGACTATTTTCTCCTTCCAGGCAAAGTAATTGTAAGGTGTAAGAATGAATTCTTTTGGGAAATCCATCTTTCCGTTGTCTTCAATCTTTTGTACCTACAAACAAATTTGGTGTAGATTTTGCTTAGCAGTCCGTCAGCTCTGATACCATGTAAATTTTTTGAACTTGCACATAATATATCTAGCTAGAAAATACCACACACATTTGCAGAGAGAAATTGAGAAAGAAGAAGCAAGAGAGAAAGAATGGAAGAATTCCCATTAACCATTATGAATAATGAATAATTTACACATGATATACTATGTATAACTCAATCAATGTGCACTAGAGGAGAACCAATGTTACAAAGTGGTGATATAGAGTGATCTTAACACACACCATCAATTACAGGAGTGAACTGGCACCTATTCTAGTCTCTGAGGAAGTTACGGGAGTGAATTGCCACCTAGATGAGTTAACTAGTCGACTAGTCTTCAGTTAACTGACTGAAATAGAGTGTAGTGAGGAGTAGATCAAGGAATTAAGGGTAATGCATGATTTTGGTGATCAAACCAAGGCTAATGTGAATTATCATAGTGATGATCCCAATTTTTCATGTTGACAAAACCAATACAACATCTAGACTCAACTTAACTAGTCAAACTGAAGTGTTAACTAAAAAGAATATTCTCCAAGTGGAATATTCTCCCCTAAAATTTATGAGACTGAATAATCACTAATAAACATATGAAAAACTTTAGGACCTTAGGAAAAAGAAATACTAGGTGTGTGTGAAGTAACTCCAACAAGAACAACTCGTAAAGAGGTTTTTCTTCATTCATAGAGCCAGATAATAAGATATGTGAAGGTTGTGCAATAGGGAACCAACATAGATACATGTTTCCCCATCATCATTTTAAAGCACATGAACCTTTGGCCTTAGTCCAGGTAGATATTTTTGGCCCCATGCAAACTTTATCTCTTGGAAATAATATGTGTTTTCTTATCTTTGTATATGATTTTTCAAGGATGTCTCTTGTCAATTTGTTAAGTCAGAAGTCTCAAGATTTTAGTTTCTTTCAAAAATTTAAAGTACATGTTGAGAAGGAATCAAGATACTATTTGAATGTTTTGAGAACTAATCGAGTTCGTTAATTCACCTCCACTAAATTCAAATAATTTGGCATATTACATGGCATTAAGAAGGAGTTAAACACTATATATACTCCTCAACAAAATGGAGTAGCAGAGAGGACAAAAAGACCAATTGTAAATATGGCCAGATGTATGTTGAAAAAAATCTGTTTTTCCAACATATATTTGGAAGATGTAGTCCATACAACTATATATATCCTCATCAAAAACCCTATAAATATGGTAAACAATTATATGCATGAAGCTTGGTTTTGTTAAAAAACAATTGTTGTTCATCTGAAAATTTTTGTGTCTACATGCTCTGTTCACATTCCTACACAACAAAGACAAAAATTAGATGGAACATATGTGAGATGTATTTTCATTGTATATTCAGAAGAAATAAAGGCTTATAGGTGTTATTATCCACTTACTAATAATATTTATGTTAGTAGAGATGTGATGTTTTATGAAGGGGGAGTTTATTTCAAGAATGAAGGAGAAGATAAAGTGATTACTCCACTTATTGAAAATTTAATCTTTGATAACAATGATCAATATTTGCAACCCTCTACTATAAGAAATACAAGCTCCCCTTCAAGGAGTTCTCATCAAATACATCTTGATCTTCTCAAACAACAATATCTCATGTTGATACCTAAACAACACCTCCATATAGTCCTCCTAAAAAAATAAGAAGTTTGAAGGAGATATATGAGACATCTATGTATGTTGGTGAAAATGTTTCTCTTCTTTATTCTACTCATATTGAACCCTTTAATTTTAAAAAATATTTCACTGATGAACCATGGGTACAAGCCATGGAGGATGAGATATCATAGATTGAGAAAAATTATACATGGGAGTTAATTGATCTTCCTCGTGGAAAATCCACTATTGGATTAAAGTGGATTTACAAGATAAAATTTAAAATGGATGGAAGTATTTCAAAGTATAAGGAACTTTTAGGTGCAAAATGATATGTGCAACAAGAAGGAATTGACTATGAAGATACATTTTCTCCTATAGTAAGACATAAAACAGTAAGAACTTTTTTTTCCATTGCATCTCAGTTCAAAATTTATCGGATAGATGTTAAATCTACTTCCTTAAATGGATATTTGAAGGAAGAAGTTTATGTTGAACAACCTCAAGGTTTCATTTTTAAAGGTAAAGAAGATAAGTTTTATAACCTTAAAAATGTTCTTAATGGTCTTAAACAAGCCCCTAGAGCTTGGTACTCTAAAATAGATAACTATCTTCACGATCATAACTTTGATAAGCGTCCTTATGAGCGTGTCATGTACAAAAAAGTTGTGGGAACCTCATTTTCACTTGTGAAGGAGTTCAAATATGTAGTGAAATCTAAATTTGAGATGACATAATTATGAAAATTGCAATATTTTTTGGGTATGCAAGTAAAAAAAATGTTGGAACATGTGGTTCCATCGTAAGCCTCACCTTGTCAGATTACTGGGATGACCCATTCTTTGGGTCGATGACGGACTAAATTTTAGGCTAGGTAAATTATGCTCTCATAGAGGTGTTCTAACATTGTGAATTGAAAAACAAAGAGTATATACAATAGGGAGATGATTCATCTCCCAAAACAAATTAACTTCCATGACTACCAAGATTATATCGAATCAACTACCCCTAACTGATATAATACTATCTACAAATGTAGTTACATCATAACCCCAATGGATTATGAAAATGACAATCCCCTCAATCGGAACGGGTGTCTGTAACACCCAACATCAATATGAATTTCTAAAAATTTTCTTTACCAAGTGCTTTGGTGAAGATGTCTACAATTTTCTCATTTATGGAACAATGTTTTAGATGAATAGTCTTGGCCTCCACATGAAATTGAATTAAATGATATTTTTTGTTGATGTGTTTACTTCGATCATGAAATATGGGATTTTTTTCCAACTTGATTGCAGAGGTGTTGTCAATTAACAGAGGAGTGGAGTTCACTTGTTTCTCTTGAAAATATTCAATAATTTTCTTGAGCCACACAATTTATTAAGTATTCAATAATATAATTTCAATAATATTCCACGAGACAACAAATGATCTAAGACTCATTAAGTAGCCTAAAGTTGAAACTAAAGTTTCCTTATCTCCATCAAATTTCGAATTGGAATAACCTATCAGGATGAACTCATTCACCTTAGAATTCTTGAGTCCAAAATTATAAGTTCCCTTCAAGTATTTTAGGACTCTTTTTGTAGCAAGCCAATATCCTTCACAAGGATTTTGCATGAACCTAGAAAGGATACCAACAACAAATCAAATTTATGGTTTGATGCTAGTAAGATGGATAAGACTCCCGACTAGTTTTTTTGTATTTGGTTGCATCCTGAAATTAATTTCCTTCCTGTGATGAGAGCTTTAAATTTTGTTCCATTAGAGTAGAAATAGGGTAACATTCATCCATGTGAAATTTGTTCAATAATTCTCTAACATAAATTTTCTAGGATATGAATATGTGGTTTGGGTGTTGAGAAACTTCAATGCCCAAATAGTAATGAAGTTTTCCCAAATTTGTCATCTCAAAACTTTTCTTCAATTATTTATTTGTGTATGCAATGTAGCTTTCATTGTTCCCTATCAACAATAGATCATCCACATACACTACAAGATATACACTAGTTTTTCCAACTAATTTATCAAAGAGAGTTGCATCATCAATATTATTGTGATTAAAATTTAGTTTTAGAAGATTCTCTATAAGCTTTTCATATGAGGCCCATGGTGATTGTTATAGACCATAAAGAGTTTTTTTTTATCTTGCAAACCTTTTTCTATTGTCCTTTCATAAAAAAAACTTCAGGTTGAGACATGAAAAAATTATCTTTCAAATCACCATTCAAAAAATAAATATTCACATTCATTTGGTGAACTTTCAATCCTTTTGAGCTGCTAGTGCCAATAAAGAAATAATAGTACCCCATTTTATTGTGGGAGAAAAAGTCTCTTCATATTCAATGCCTTCTCTCTATTGGAAACCTTTTCCCACAAGCCTAGCTTTATGCTTGTCAAGTGAGCCATCATATTTGTACTTTTTTAGAGACCCACTTGCATCCAATGGGTTTGTTTCAAATGGAGGATCCACAAACTTCTAGTTCCCATTGTTTATAAGTGCATCATATTATGTTTTCATAGATATTTTCGTTTCATCAAGAGTGATGTATTCTTCATAATAAGTTGGTTCATTATTAGTTGAAAAATTCAATTCATAAACAAAATTGTTACTTCTATCTTACTATGATGAACTTATGGTTCATGTATTTCGAGTTTCATCAATATGAACAATTTCCAGTGTTTTATAAACCAGCTTTGAAAAATTATGAGAAGTTCTAGGCTTCTCTCGCTGCTCTGAAGGTTCAGTTTTCATATCTGGTTGAATTGGGGTTGACCGAGAATGGGTTGCAGATTCATTAATTCTTAGCCTTTCAATCCTTTCAATTACATAATCCAAATGATCATCATTTGGTTCCACTACTACATATGGGTGGATTATTCCACGAAAATTTTCCACGCTTCCACTAGTTTCATCATTTTTTTAAACAGGGTGGGATTTTCGTGGATATTGCCACGCACGTTCGTCGCAATATAGACAAAAATATTAATTTAACCTAGTTGGGATTTTTGTCGCTATAGCGACGATCTTTCGTGGAAATAGCGACGAAAATTTTACCTATCTCATTGGTCGATGTTAACGGCTAGTTGACTATTTTATCTATATATACGTGACTTTAAGAGACTTTGCAACACAATTGCTATAGTTGCGACACTGTTCTTGGCTTTTGTTTGAGCTGTTTATTTTTTACGTCACCCACCAATTGAACAAATCCAATTCTCGATCTGCATAGCTCGGATTTTGAACTTTCAAGGTTAGTATGTTATTTTTTATTGATGTACTCATTTAACTTGTAATTTTTTTTTCAAATGTCCAAATTGCATTTAGCTTGTTTTTTCCTTGATAATATAATGTGTGTACCATATTTCATGTCTTTGATTTTTGGATCTAGTTGGTATATTCTATGGAAAAGGGTATGTGGATTCCATAATATTCTAGGTTTATGGAATCCACATATCTATTTCCCTTCAATTGTAGCTATAATCTCTCTCTCTTTTCATTGATAAAGATATGGAATTGCTCTTGAAACTAAACCCTAATCGGTGAAATGATAGTAATTGATTGCTATATTCCCTACTTTAGTAGGGACTAATAAGATAAATAAACACTAACCCTAAACTTATGTTAGGTGTATATGTTGTTATTATATAAAGAAAAAATGTGTACACATATGACCTTATTATAAAGATGTTATATATGTCGTCATGATGTTGATCCTCTACACATATGATCACCTTATTATAAAGATGTTGACCTTATTATAAAGATTTAGGTCACTGTAAATAAACATATCATAATTGAAAGGAGTAGCTAAAATATAAAAAATTGACAACTTAATGTTTGGTTTGGTGTAGGTAAGACAATTACTTGTCAGGACAAGGATTTGTCACAATGAACGAAAATGACAGGAAGCTTTCTCAGTTAAGAGCGGCATTAGAGGTGAGGGGCAATGGAAAATGTTATTGCCCTTGCTATGATTGCAGAGGCTTGCAAAATAAAAAACTTTTAATAACAACAGCCCAAAAACATTGTAGGGAGAAGGGACACGCCGAAGGGGGTTATGAATATTGTCCCTTGGTAAGAGGATTCAATATTTAATGTATTCTCTGTAATAATCAGTATGTCATGAATTTTAGTAATATTTCTTATCGGGATTTTTATATTTTCT
>JASDQU010011003.1:110852-122186 GCA_032191745.1 Picea mariana | reverse complement strand
ACCTTTCAGAGCACTTCTATGACAAGAAAATGCAGGAGTTCTTTGAACTCAGATTGGGAAGCATAACCATGACAGAGTATGAAAAGAAGTACTTGGGACTGTTAAAATATGTGGGGTTTATCAATGATGACAAGGTGAAGATACATACGTTTTTGAGTGGACTGCGATTCTTTTATAAGGAGAAGATTCAATATGATGAACCTAGAACTTTAATAGAAACCATTAGGAAGGCTAAGTACATGTATGAATTGTTGGAGTACTTCACACACACCTAAGATTTTTTTCTCCTAAGGTTTTTCCTATGTTTATTAGTCATTATCCAGTGTCCTATAGTTTAGGGAGAATATTCCTCTAGGAGAATATTCTCTTCAGTTCACACTTTAGTTTTATCAGTTGAGTGGAGTCTATATGCCGCATTGAGATTATCACCATGCATCATTGGGATCATCACCAACTAATGTGCATTGTCCTTGGAATCATCACAAGGCTAGCACATTACTCATGATTCCCCTATCTCCTCCTCACTTCACTCTGCTTCAGTTAGTTAACTGAAGTCTGAGAGACTAGTTAACTCAGACTAGGTGGCAATTCACTCCCGTAACTCCCTGAGAGACTAGACTAGGTGGCAGTTTACTACCGTAATTGTTGGTGTGTGTCTAGATCACTCTAGACCACCACTATGGCACATTGGATTCTCCCCCAGTGCACATTAGTTGATTTATACAGATTATATCATGTGTAAATTATCATTCATTCATTTGGTTAATGAGAATTCTTCCATTCTTTCTCTCCTACTTCTCTTTTCTCATAATTTCTCTAAAACTATATATGTCAATTTCTAGCTAGATCTATTATGTGCAGGTTCAACACATTTACATGGTATCAGAGCCGACAGACTGCTAGGGAAAAGACACCAGATTATTTTTCAAGTACTTGTTGACGGGCGAAAATGAACGCTCGCCAACTGGAAGAGTGGATCCAGTCCGGGGTTGTCTAAATAACCCAAGCCATTTGGGATGATCCACCCTGACGGGTTTAGCGGCTCCGTTGGCCGATCTAAGTCCTAGGAAAAAAAAAGAAAACTACACTAAGGAACTAATCTAAATGAAAAACAACAATTAAAGAAAACTATAAACAAATCTAAAATATATATACAGCCTACTATCTAATAATATATGATAATAATTCTATGAAATTAAATGTTGAATTATTAACAGAATTAAATCTTAATTACAAATGTACAATATTTACAGATTTACAGATTTAAATGAAAACCTGCAAAAATCATTTGTACACTGTCCTATGACAGAAAAACTATTTTTTATTTTTTATAATCTTTTATGAGAAAGAAATTAAACAAAAACTATCTAAGCTAAGCAACTAAAATAACAATTCTAACTATAAATCTGAACTATACATATATCTATCTGAACTACTTAAATGACACTAATAAATTAACTATCAAATAACAAATAGCAAACTGACCTGAAGTAACGCTTCAGGTTTGTCCTGTATGCAATAGTTGATTTAGCTATTCGGTGGGAGAAAACCCGCACCAGATTCTCCACAAGCTTCTCGTAAACAGGAAGCAGCTGTGCTCTTCAAATATAAATGACAGGACAAACAAGACATAAAAAATTACAGCAATCTTATAATTTACAAATCATCACATTTAGATAAATCTGTATGCAAAGATTTGTACAAAATGATTCATTTAACGAAGAAGATAAACCTTTAATTCATTAAATTGAAGCAAGGTAATTGTTGTACTTTAAAATAAGAGAAATCAGATATGGACGACACATAAACCAAATCACATCAACCTGCAATGAATTACGATAGCTAAAGTAGTCGATAATTAATTGCAAACTGATATGAAGAAAACTTGAAATAAAAGTTAGATATATTGAAAGCTAAACCTGTTACTGGACATCAACTTTCATCCTAGTCGGTATTATAAATCCACAGTCTGGTTCTCCCAACCATGATGATGATGGGTCCATTACAAAATAACAAGTATTTAAAGACCACAGGATAAAACATCCCTCTGGGAATTATCAACCACTGTTTACAAAAAATCTGGGAATAATCTCCCAAGTCTCTATTCCTGACTAAAACTAACAACCTATAACAAAACTATATAACAAAAGTATCTCCTAAACTACCACAGCATACCCAATTTGTCATTGAAATTCATATGCACCTGAAAGTGGACAAGAATAGACAAGTTTAGATGATATTTTATTGATAAAATTAACAAAAATCTAAATTTTAAGACTAGCTACAGAATCTTGCGATTATATAGCTGGTCTAATTTGAAAACAGAATCGTTTTAAATCTATCAAAACTAACTGAAATATATTCGAATTATTAAACCAAATCTTTAATTATTAAATCAACACAAAGCAAATCGCTCATGCCAGCAGTAACCAAATCTTTATGCCAATTTGAAACAAATGGAAATCATGTTCAACCGAATGGTAACAGAGATACTTGCAGTCTATTCAACACTTGTTATTACCAATTCGGAGCAGACATAATCATTTTAAAAATCGAAACCAATGAAATCGTTTTTATGAATCAATTTAAATCGACACAAACTATAACCGATCGAGTAGATTTTCCATGCAATAGTTTATGTCGACTCAACACTTAACAAAATCGTTGTCGAATCAAAACGAAACTAACAGGATCATTTCTTAGTTTACAACTAATAGAACTACATCAAACCAATCTTCAACGCATATACAAACGGCCATGCTAATCGAGGGCATACAACATTGTTTCAAGATCAAACTATAAGAAATAACTTGAACCAGTTTGGGGCCGACACAATCATTATGCAACATCGTATCAATCAAAACATAGCTACACGATTTTAGGAAACAAATCTTTTATATAGGTCGAATGCAATCATAATCAAACGAAAATATTTATTCAAAACGAAACATAATCGCTTCTGGTAAATCGAAGTCAATAGGATTGTTTTGAATCTATTAAAAACAAACAGAGCTAATCTAAAGGAAACCCCAATCGACTACCCTAATTCAAACCGACTCAAAAAAAATCAACCATTTATACTAATTTGAGAATAATAAAATCACATTAACTAAATCGTAGCTGTGTCCGAGTTTAGCAAAACAAATCTTCCATACATGATTCATAACAAAATTATTTCTGATAATTCAAAGTCAATAGAATTGTTTTGAATCTATTAAAAACAAACAGAGCTAATCGAAAGCAAACCCAATCAGTTATATTAATTCAAACAAGTTCATAAAACAAAATCGATGTTGAAACACATACCTGGGCATTAAGAAAATGCTTCGATCATGATAATTTTGAATTGACAAAGGTCGTTGTTGCTTCGACATTTCTAAAGACAATTGAACCGGTGGTTTTTTGTTTCTTCTCGTTGGCTTGTAGCCTGTCGTTCTCCTTTGACAGCATTGTCACCCATTCCTCTAACGAATTGATCTTTGATTGCAACAGGGGAACGTCGGTGTAATAACATTCTAGCTAGGAATTACATTGAGTACACGATGGTTGATCGGGCTTCGGCATCACAGGCGAGGTTTCTTTCAATTTACCAGGGGTTTCATTGTGAAACTTAATTCCCGAAAATTTAGGATCATTTTTTAGGCATGGAGGTAAGTTAGAGACATAGTCATAGGGTTCCATAGAGCATAGGCCATGAGAATAGGGGTATTCCTCCGTCAAGAAACGTTCAATTTCGGAGTCTGAGTCCTCGCTCAACACTATTGGCTTCTGGTCAACATTTGGCTTGGGTTTGTTCCTACCACATCTCGATATCCATCATGCATTTTTCTTTCCCTTACTGTTGACAGTAGTATCACCTCTGCCTTTCTTCCTCATAGGCCTCTTGACGGCCTTAGTATTGTCTTTAGTACACAGGTCAGCCATGGTATCGGGTAGGTCCATGTCGAGGCAATCCAAGGGTTTGACAGGGGGTAGAAGGATATGAAGTGGCACGACTGGTCCTACCAAAGTTTCAGCAACCACAACCTTGTCCACTTGGACAAACTCGGGAGTGGCAAAGCCATTCCTTGATAGGAAGGCTTGCCAATAGTCACCACTAAGGCTCAAATGGTGGACGTTAGTAACTTTGATCAAGCCATGGTCTACTTTGGAATTTTTAAACCACCTTTTCCCTGTAGCTGGTAGTCCTATAGATGAGCTTAGGAATTCCTCATTTAGATCGATTTGTATTTCTCCGACCTTAGCCCTGCATCCGTCGAAGGTGAGGGTGAATTGTTGGGCAATCAAAAGGTTGAAACCCTCAAACCTTTGGATAAACACCAACCAACCACCATTTTCCAAATCCTTACAAGCATTGTTGAACAGCAGGAGTGATCGACTACCATTTGGCTCTATGCGCACCACAGGTGCCATAGACGGGAGCACATGGTGAGCTGGGTGAACGGGAAAGGGTTTGGACAGGGTATTCGCAGGATCGAAAAGCTCACAGGCTTACCCGAAAACAACAGAGTTGACCCAGGATAGGGGGAAGGCATTAATGCCCGAGTGTGCGAGGGTGGTGGAACTAGATCAACCCATGCAAAACAGTCATTTCCCAATGTACAACCGACGACGCATATGGTGATTCAACTCACTATTGCAATGTGTTAAAAGTAATGCCATCCAAACAATTAACGAAAACTATGGTAAGTCGACCAAACATTTGCGCAAGCAATAGTATTAACATGGTTTTAAAATCGAAACAATGTTTCGAATAAGGATTTGACCATAAAACTTATAAATTGTATGAAACTATTGAATTAAGGGTCTAATCGCCATGTTAATGCGTTATTATGAACCCATCGAATTCGATCGAAAAGAAATAGAACATCAAAGACTATCGAATCAAGGACTCAATCATAATCATTTGAATACCATCACAGTCTCATAAAAATGAAATCATGTTAACAACAAAAAAATGTCAAATGAGTAAGGGTTTTGGTGTCTTGCCCACTGTGTTACCATAATTGAATTGGAAATGTAATGAACAAATAGAAAAGAGTAAACATAATAATCCAGTGACAATTTTTAATGCCATTGATGTGACTTCGAAATCAAAGTTTTCACGCTTGCAGTCGTGAAAACGAGAACAAAGGCAGGTGTGCAAATGCGCAAAATAATAGTGTTGTTTTATTCCAAATATTGCGATGACAATCAAGGGTTCCAAAACACTTGGGTAGACAGCTTATTAGGATAGGATAAAAATGCAAAATGGCTTCCAACAATGGTGACACACTGGTAGAAGCAGTTATATCTGCCAAAGGAATGAATTCCGATTAGGATAACAGGAATAATTCCAACAGAAATAACCAGAAAATTGTTTAAACATCATCATTGATCGAATATTCCAGTAGTGTTTAAAGGATGAAAACTGATAACAGTCTTAAGATAAGCGAGCCATGATATTAAAGATAAAATCTCCAATACTGTTGACAGAGCCACCGCTGCCAGCAGGCGTCCATAGCCTCGATAGGGTTGCCATTTAACCCACTCTGATATCTGTATCCTGCCAAGAAGTTCCAGATCAAAATAAAGGACATTTTAAGGTCAGAGGTTTCATATTTACGAATTTTCATATACCCGACATTGCTTCACTGCCAGCGGGCCTGTTCAGTACCCCGACGAAGTTGTCTTGGCATCATGCATGCATTTACCCACTGCCAGCAGACCTGTTCAGGATCTCGGCGGGTTTACAAGCACTTTCCACAACTCTTTTATTTTTTTATTTTTTTAAAGATATATAGTTGAGCGGGGTGACGCTGAAAATTATGATATTTTAGCATATTGTTTACAGACCTCAACAGAATTTTTTAGAACTGTCCATTAAGATCCAGAGGTGGTTTGTTTATAGAACTGACTTTCTAAGGCAGGGAGACATCTTCTGAGTCATTCCCTTAAGGAACAGGGACAGCGTAAGAAGATAATAGATGATCGCGACAGGCTTTACTCACAGATCGAAATCAATTAACTTCTTTCAAACAACAGTTTTTTTTTAACACAAATGTAAATTTCATAAGTATATAATTGATGTTTATACAATGTTTCAGCAGTCATTTTAGTGAAAGAATTTTTTGTTTTCCTTGTCTGAATAGTTTAGCATGCAGGTATGTGTATTTCCTAAAACAAAAACTGATAAGTGCAAAGGAAAAAGATCAAAGCCAAAACAGTAAAAGAAAGGCAAATAAAAGAAAAATATTTACATAGTATACAAAGGGTTGTCATCAAGCGAAATATCTTTTCAGAGCTTGGCCATTCGTCGGATAGGTGTCAGGCTGTCCCTCTATATTCTGCAATCGGAAAGAGCCGGGACCCAATTTCTTAGCAATTAAGAATGGTCCAAGCCATAAGTTTTTAAATTTCGTGTGCTCTCCCTTTCCCTCATGCGGTTTGTCCCATTTCAAGACAAGGTCACCTACTTCGAAATTCCTATCAGAGGCAGAGTTGGAATCAAACCAGCTTTTAACTACTAGTTGATACTGATCTAACTTACATTTAGCTTGAGCTCTTACCTCTTCTAGCTTCATTAAGGCATTAATCCGATTTTCCAAAGGGGGACAGTCTTCTTCTTGAATTTTCTGCGATAGTTGTAGTGAGGGAAGAAGAATGTGTGGTGGTAGAATTGCTTCTCTGCCATAGACAAGAAAAAAGAGAGAGTTACCTACAATAGTTTTTTGGTGTTACCCTATAAGCCCGAATACTAAACAATCAGGGATACCAAAACGAGTAATAATATTTGAATTTAAAAAGGAAATTACCTAACTGGTATTCACAGTTCTTAATGCGACAACGTCAGACCACCTGGTGAAATAATCTGTGGTTGTTATGATAAACTTGTGCTGCTGTGAGTATGGCGGATTGATTGGACCTATGATATCAAGGCCCCACTGCTGAAAAGGAGAGTCCACTGAAACGGGTTGCAAAGGAAAGGATGGTTTTTGTAACTTCCCTAATGCTTTTTGACAAATAATACACTTACGACACAAGGCATTGGCGTCTCTAAAAAGTGTGGGCCAGTAATAACCCTCTCTCAAAACTTTATGGGCAGTGGTGTCACCACCAAAATTCCCACCAGCTTCTCTTGCATGCAACTCTAGTCAGACTTTATCTGCTTCGTCTTTCTCAAGACAACGCATCATTACGCCATCAAAATTTTGATGAAACAGAATACCATTAACCAAATGAAAGGAGGCAGACTTTAATCTCAACACTCTACTTTTAGTGGGATCCAGGTGACGGGGGGCTGAACCATGTTCAAGACAGAATTTTATATTGTCATACCAGGGACTGACAGAGTTTTGTGCACAACAGATTGCATTTTGATTGTGTTGTCCGAGGTTTGACATATCGTTTTCTTCTTGCTATCCTGCTGCTGAATCAGCAACTAACTTGCATAACCCTTGGCCTCTCACTATCTGAGCTGGGGTAATTTCTATGTCATACTCCTGTAAGGAGGTAACCCAGTTAGCCCTCTTTTCACCTAGTTCTTTCTGCACTAACATATTCCTAACGGCTAGGTAAGGGACAATAATCTTCATCCTGGATTTCAAAAGACAAGACCGGAAGTGTTTGACTGCTTTGAAAACAGTGTAGGCTTGTTGATCTACCGCTGGGTAATTAAGTTCTGCACCTTTGAAAGCAGAGCTCATAAAGGCAATGTGTACTTCATTGTTTTCAGTGTTCTTTTGAGTTAGGATGACAACGTAGGAACGGTCAGAAGCAAAGGTGTAGAGCGTAAAGTCTTGTGAAAAGTCGGGGCTCATGAGAGAAGGAGCGTCTATTATGGCCTTTTTTATTGCATTAAAAGCTTGATTTTCTAAGGGTCCCCAATGATATTGTGCGTCTTTCTTAATTAAATTTTGTAAAGGTATGACCATTTCGGAGAAACTGGGGACGAATCTCCTGACGAAGTTTATCTGGCCTAAGAAAGACTGCATAGACTTTTTGGATGTAGGAGGGGGAAGTTTTGAGATGACTTGAGTCCTTTCGGGGTCGATAATCATCCCTTTGCTTGACACAATAAATCCTAAGAGTTTACCTTGTTCTACTGCAAAGATGGATTTTTTAGGATTCAAGGAAATGTCGTATTTACGACATCGTTGTAGAACGACTCTTAAATGAGCTAGATGATCGGTTTTGTTTTTAGAAAATACAGTAACATCATCTAAGTAAACTACGACGGACTGATTTATTAAGCCTCAGAAAGCGATGTCCATCGCTCTCTGGAAAGTGGCACCGGCATTAATCAGTCCAAAGGGCATTTTTTGATAAGCGTAGGTGCCCCATGGTGTGTGTAAGGTAGTTTTAAGTTGGTCTGGAGGAGACATCAGGACTTGGTTGTACCCTGAGAAACCATTCAATAAAGATATCCTCTCAGAACCAGATACCCATTGAAGGATCTGTTCCATGGGTCGGACAGGATAGTTGTCTTTATCAGACGCTCTATTAAGGTTTCGGAAATTGATGCATAGTCGAATTTCCCCACTTTTCTTTCGGACAGGGACAAGGTTAGAAACCCATTGAGTGTGCCTAACTGGGAAAATTATCTTAGCATTCAATAGTTTATTTAATTCTTTTTTGACAGTCGGTTCAAGCTTAGGATGCATTTTTCTTAATTTTTGTTGAAAGGGCAAGGTTTGGGGTTTCATAGGAATGACGTGTTGTATGATGTTGGGGTCGAAAGTTTTAAGGTCATCATATGTCCACACAAAAACATCTTTAAATTCTTTAAACAATTTAACAAATGTGGCTTTTTCTTTTTCAGAACACCCAACCCCTAAATTAATGCACTGCGGATTGTCATTAGTTCCTAAGTTTACTTTTTCATATGATAAAGAGGAACTATTGGTTTTACAGTTGACCGATTTTTTGAATTTATCTTGAAGATCGTAAAATTTCTCTAATCTAACTACAGATTTAGGGATCGAATTTACAATGTCCGATGAAGATTCAGGAGTTCTCAGATCTAGTATTACCGTGAAATCGCACAAATTATCGTCGTGAGTGCATTTGTCGATCACCGCGCCTTGAAAAGTTTCTTCCATATGCAGGAAGCTAATAATCTACTGATCATCATCGAAGACTCTCCAATTCGTGATGTTTTCAGGAACGAATGGCCTGAACAATAGTTTGACGGAGAATGCATTCGAGGATAAGCCTTCTGCAGGAAAGATTTTAGAGGCTACGTTAGCTAATAGACCGGCTTCAGAATTATTCAATCTAGGAATAGAATTTATATTGAAAGAGGAAAACTTATTCATTAAATTCCATACCTTAGATTGGTAGATTTTAAGATGCGGAGACAGACAGTGGATAGAATCTCTTACCTGTCTAACCACGATTTTGGAATCGCCAAAGACAGCCAAATTTTGAATGTTCATATCTAAATCTTTTCTGAGGCCCTGCAGTAAAGCCTCATATTCTGCTGTGTTATTAGTACATTCAAATTCTAACCTACATGCAATCAGGGTTTTGTTACCTGCCAGATCAATAATAATGTAGCCTGCACCAGCTCCTTCTTTGGACTTTGACTCGTCAAAATAAAGAGACCAAATTTGATTTTTATCGGGTGCATGAGACCATTGTGTAGAAGCTGCTGGCTACACATATGCTACAATCTCGGACTGCCATGCTGGGTTGGTGATAGCTGAAGTCTCAGCCATGAAATTGTCGAAAAAGGTATCCATCCCTTGTATTTCGGTTGAATCAGCAGAAGGCGTAAATGGTTCGTTGAGATCATTCAAATCTGTGACCGTGAACTTAAGGTAGCGTTCATGATTTACCTTGATCTTGTTGGTCTTGTCGTTCTTTGGAAGCCACAGGTGAGACCAATCTGTCGTGAAATAGCCGTGTAGCTGCTCTGACTAGTCCCTGCTTAAAAACAGACCATACACTTCTGGAATATCTACAACAATAATATCAATGACTTGATGAACTTTGGGGTTAGACGATAATCTTATAAGCACATTCCTTAACTCACCTACAACTTTAACACTAGTTCGATCAAGTTGGATGATGTTTAAAGTGGATGGTTCAACTTCAGCATTAATCTTCTGACACACAGACCATGGCATCACATTGGATGACGCTCCTGAGTCTACCATACAATTGTGCACGTTTCTATTAAAGATTTCGAAAGTTAACAAAAATGGAGGTACGTTTCTGCGAGTACTAAGGGTGGTAGTTTGTGGCTTTTTACTCGCAGTTTCTAAAGCTAATTTATTTACATTTGTTACATTATTTACAAGAAGGCTTCCTTTATCACGAGGATCATGATTACTCTTCATGGAAGTCTTTTGAGGAACTTTTTTCTGAACAGCCTTGTTTGAATTACCATTTTTTCTATTCTCTATGATGTTCTGTCACATTTTTTGTAGCAAAAATGGAAATTTCAATAACTCATAAACAGAAATGTTAGCCCTTAAATTTTTAAGGTCTTCAACTAAATCATAATCTAAGTTGGGGTTCACATGACTCTGTTTAGTCTCAGCTGGTTTAGATTGCTTTGGGGGCAAAGTCGTAGTGTTTTCAGGAGAAGGTTTGTTTGTTGTCTTACTCCTAG
Organism: Picea mariana; assembly: GCA_032191745.1. Classification (NCBI taxonomy): domain Eukaryota; kingdom Viridiplantae; phylum Streptophyta; class Pinopsida; order Pinales; family Pinaceae; genus Picea; species Picea mariana. The sequence goes on along the minus strand of JASDQU010011003.1, from coordinate 111,589 downwards.
TATTGTAGGGATGCACTATCTCGAAGTTAGCTTGAAATATGCTATCCGAGAAGTGTCCAAAAATGTTCGAGGAAGATTTTTCTTCTTGAATTGTCTCTTGTTCAACAACCTCCTCAGGAATCTCAGGAGGCATCAAGTTATCCTGGGCTTCTAGAATTGTTTGAAGGGCGAATCGCAGACTTTCTAGATTAAGGCCCTCAGTATTTGGGTTAGGTCGGTTGGTGGGAAAAGGCTTCCTGAATGGGGGTTTGTAAGGCTCTTTGCTCGAAGAAGCTTCTTCGGCCGTCCTTTTCAAATCTATAACTTGATTTGATAGTTCTTGAACGACTTTAGTTAGGTTTTCTAAATCAGAGCTTTCAGGTTGTGCTTTACTTTGAGTAGGTCTAGGGAGGATTTCGATCTTCTTTTTGGAAGATGAACTAGTGTCTGTTTCATTGCTAGTAGTGTCTTTTAGACTAAGTATGTCTTTTTCAATCTGGCTAGCCTCTTCGAAGGCCTCTAACAATGTGGCTTTCTTAGATCGTTTAACCCAAATGGCTATACTTTGATGCAAGGCTTTAGTATAGTATGCTATGATAAGATTCTCGACATGCATGGAATCTGTAGGGATACAGTTCTTAAGTGTTAAGAATATTTGATTAAAGTCTTTAATTTTCTCTTTTGGGTTCATTCTTAAGCTAGAAAGATCCATAACCAAGACTTCCAGGGACTTATCATCTCCGAACTTTTCCAAAAAG
>JASDQU010011003.1:99319-110802 GCA_032191745.1 Picea mariana | reverse complement strand
AGGTTGAGAAGGGGAACTGCCTTCGTTAGAAGAGTCTTCTCCCGAAGAAGAAGAGGATGATGGAGGTGGTGAGGGAGGTATTCCAGATCCCCCTGCAGTAGGAGTGAGGATTGGATCTGTAGGGTTCACAGTGAGGTTAGTGCCTCCGAGTTGTTCTCTGATATCAGAGAAATCTAAAGGTTGGTCCAAAGGTTGATTTGGTTGCCTCAAACGGGCTAAGGCACTATGTGTTCTTAAGAGAGAATGGCAGACAATCTCTTGTATGTCACCACCTGTAGGATTTGGGGTTGTTGGTTCAACTGTGATCCATAGATCGTCATTTGATGTGGTTGATGTTTGAGGGGGTATGTTTTCGTTTGAATGACTTCTTGTCACTATAGGTGAGCGATTAGGTGGTGGAGGAGTCTTGCGACCACCTTGTGCCATTAATAAATTTTAGGCCTTCCTTCTAGCGCCATTTGTTGACGGGAAAAAATGAACGCTCGCCAACTGGAAGAGTGGATCTAGTCCGGGGTTGTCTAAATAACCCAAGTCGTTTGGGATGATCCACCCTGACGGGTTTAGCGGCTCCGTTGGCCGATCTAAGTCCTAGGAAAACAAAAGAAAACTACACTAAGGAACTAATCTAAATGAAAAACAATAATTAAAGAAAACTATAAAAAAATATAAAATATATATACAGCCTACTGTCTAATAATATACGATAATAATTCTATGAAATTAAATTTTGAATTATTAACAGAATTAAATCTTAATTACAAATGTACAATATTTACAGATTTACAGATTTAAATGAAAACATACAAAAATCATTTGTATATTGTTCTATGACAACAAAACTATTTTTTATTTTTTATAATCTTTTATGAGAAAGAAGTTAAACAAAAACTATCTAAGCTAGGCAACTAAAATAACAATTCTAACTATAAATTTGAACTATACATATATCTATCTAAACTACTTAAATGACACTAATAAATTAACTATCAAATAACAAATAGCAAACCGACCTGAAGTAACGCTTCAGGTTTATCCTGTATGCAATAGTTGATTTAGCTGTTCGGTGGGAGAAAACCCGCACCAGATTCTCCACAAGCTTCTTGTAAACAAGAAGCAACTGTGCTCTTCAAATATAAATGACAGGACAAACAAGACATAAAAAATTACAGCAATCTTATAATTTACAAATCATCACATTTAGATAAATCTGTTTGCAAATATTTGTACGAAATAATTCATTTAACGAAGAAGATAAACCTTTAATTCATTAAATTGAAGCAAGGCAATTGATATACTTTAAAATAAGAGAAATCAAATATGGACGACACATAAACCAAATCACGTCAACCTACAACGAATTACAATAGCTAAAGTAGTCGATAATTAATTGCAAACTGATATGAAGAAAACTTGAAATAAAATTTAGATATATTGAAAGCTAAACCTGTTACCAGACATCAACTTTCATCCTAGTCTTTATTATAAATCCATAGTCTGGTTCTCCCAACCGTGATGATGATGGGTCCATTACAAAATAACAAGTATTTAAAGACCATAGGGTAAAACATCCCTGTGGGAATTATCAACCATCGTTTGCAAAAAATCTAGGAATAATCTCCCAAGTCTCTATTCCTGACTAAAACTAACAACCTATAACAAAACTATATCACAAAAGTATCTCCTAAACTGCCACAGCATGCCCAATTTGTCATTGAAATTCGTATGCACCTGAAAGTGGACAAGAATAGACAAGTTTAGATGATATTTTATTGATAAAATTAACAAAAATCTAAATTTTAAGACTAGCTACAGAATCTTGCGATTTTGTAGTTGGTCTAATTTGAAAACAGAATTGTTTTAAATTTATCAAAACTAACCGAAATATATTCGAATTATTAAACCAAATCTTTAATTATTAAATCAACACAAAGCAAATCGCTCATGCCAACAGTAAACAAATCTTTATGCCAATTTGAAACAAATGGAAATCGTGTTCAACCGAATGGTAATAGAGATACATGTAGTCTATTCAACACTTGTTATTACCAATTCGGAGCAAACATAATCATTTTAAAAATCGAAACCAATGAAATCGTTTTCATGAATCAATTTCAATCGACACAAACTGTAACCGATCGAGTAGATTTTCCATGCAATAGTTTATGTCGACTTAGCACTTAACAAAATCATTGTCGAATCAAAACGAAACTAACAGGATCATTTTTTTAGTTTACAACTAATAGAACTACATCAAACCAATCTTCAACGCATATACAAACGACCATGCTAATCGAGGGCATACAACATTGTTTCAGGATCAAACTATAAGAAATAACTTGAACCAGTTTGGGGCCAACACAATCGTTATGCAACATCGTATCAATCAAAACATAGCTACACGATTTTAGGAAACAAATCTTTTATACAGGTCGAATGCAATCATAATCCAAACAAAAATATTTATTCAAAATGAAATAGAATCGTTTCTGGTAAATCGAAGTCAATAGGATTGTTTTGAATCTATTAAAAACAAACAGAGCTAATCTAAAGCAAACCCCAATCGACTACCCTAATTCAAACCGACTCAAAAACAATCAACCGTTTATACTAATCTGAGAATAATAAAATCGCATTAACTAAATCGTAGTTGTGTCTGAGTTTAGCAAAACAAATCTTCCATACATGATTCATAATGAAATTATTTCTGATAATTCAAAGTCAACATAATTGTTTTGAATCTATTAAAAACAAACAAAGCTAATCGAAAGCAAACCCAATCAGTTATATTAATTCAAACAAGTTCATAAAACAAAATCAATGTTGAAACACATACCTGGGCATTAAGAAAATGCTTCGATCATGATAATTTTGAATTGACAAAGGCCATTGCTGCTTCGACATTTTTGAAGACAATTGAACCGGTGGTTTTTTGTTTCTTCTCGTTGGCTTGTAGCCTATCGTTCTCCTTTAACAACACTGTCACCCGTTCCTCTAATGATTTGATCTTTGATTGCAACAGGGGAATGTCGGTGTAATAACGTTCTAGCCAGGAATTACATTGAGTACACGATGGTTGATCGGGCTTCAGCATCACAGGCAAGGTTTCCTTCAATTTACCAGCGGTTTCATTGTGAAGCTTAATTTCTGGAAATTTAGGATCGTTTTTTAGGCACAAAGGTAAGTTAGAGTCATAGTCATAGGGTTCCATAGAGCATAGACCATGAGAATAGGGGTATTCCTCAGTCAAGAAACGTTCAATTTCAGAGTCTGAGTCCTCGCTCAACACTATTGGCTTCTGGTCAACTTTTGGCTTGGGTTTGTTCCTAGCACATCTCGATATCCATCGGGAATTTTTCTTTCCCTTACTATTGAAAGTAGTATCTGTTAAATCCCAAAATGAAACCGTCCTTTCGGCCGAGTTTTGGGTGGATATCATTGTTTTCAGTAGTGTCTTCAAGTCTTTTTAAGTTTTTACAGTTGAGAAAAATTTTGGTTTTGGTGTGTCTTATGGAATAATCGGTACATAAAGTCTTCTATTTCGAAAATGTGACTGTTTACTTTCAATAGCTAACATCATGTTAAAGGGCCCATTGTGCGCTGTGGAAAGCGATAGCTTTCAACAGCTAAGGGCGTTGTTTCATCAGTTCAAAATGTTGTGGAAAGTAAAGAGGCGCAAAAAAGCTCGACAGACAGTTCGCACGTGGCACGATACGGAGAGTACTTACTCCCGCGCTAAGAAACGTTTTAAAACGATGTGGTACGTTGTTTTTCTTTCCGCAGCTAAAATGAATTTCCTATCAAACGGTGCGCTGTGGAAAGTGTTCACTTTCCGCAGCTAACAAGGTTCCCGGAAGAGTTCGCGCGCTGGTGGAAGTGATAAGCGAGCGTGATGGTAGGAATGTTCTCCAAACTCCATACCTCCGTGAAGCGCGAATCACATGCCCATTATCCACGCATGCATGAAATTATGAGGTGATCACCCCCACGTCACACCAAGATCCGGGACATGCGCTGGTGGAAGCAAGCAATCATGGCAGTTTAAGCTTGTAACAGGATATGACAGAAATTTGAAATCTTTTCAGAACCGGTGCGCAACTATCATCACACCAGAAATGGCAAGTTCACATCCAACGATGCAGGTACAGATGAAGTTCAGAAGATATGACACCATCAAATCAGGTAAAGTCGGTGTGGTGTTTCACAGGTTATTTCCAGAGTACGCCCGAGGTTCGCATTTCACCCAACACAGAGAAGAAGCCGAGACTGCTTTCAGCATCACGGGAGAAGGGTTCAACCAAAAGTTGCAGAAATCACAGTGGCCGAGCGACAGAGTCGTGGAACGATGAAAAAACGCGGTGGCTTCTTGTTAAAACGAGAAATCAACAACTTATCTTTCCTGGAATCGCATCCTGAGGTTCAACGATGTTTTTCAGACGCAGGTTGCATGGAGTTCGTGAACAGATTACAGAGTGGGTGTCATCAAGCCACAGCTGAGGCATTTGCAATGTCATTCGATGGTAACAAGGCTCGGGTGGGTTCTGTAGAAATCAAAGTAGACGAGAAGTTTATTGCAGACGCCACAAGGTTACCTATGACTGGGCAAAAATGGTTCAAAACCACAGCTCTGAAGAGGCAGGATTTCAAATTCTATCTGAAGGATGGTTACAAACACAAAGCCTAGGCAAAAGGAATGTTAGTCTCATACCTGGACGAAGAGTGGCAGCATTTATTCAAGGGTATTCAGTTATATATCACATCTGAAGGTAGATACGACAAGCTAATGATGTATCATTTTAAATTAATGGATCATTTCTTAGGAAAAACTCCAATCAATCTACCTTACTTTCTATACCACAGTTTGATTAAAGTTTGCAATAGAATCAGAGCTCGACCTTCGAGCATTAAGTCAACTCTCTGTCATCCGGGACTAATAAAACTTATTATTCTACAAGAGCTAAAATTACAAGGGAGAAGTTGGGAACACTTCCTGTTTTGGGAAGGTTTCGAGACTCAAAATCAAACTACAATTGAACAGATGGCAGGGTCAAAGAAGAAAGCCTCTCCACAGAGCAGCATAAGGAGAAGAAGGGCCATACCAGTACCTTCAGGAGATGAGGTATCAGGGGTAAAACCTCACAGTTCAAAAAGGAAATTAAAACTTGAACAGAGTACAGAGCCAATTGAACAGCAGGACTCAGGCCACCCTACACAACAGAGCACAGGGAAAAGTATCTTAAATCTACCCTATTCAGATTCAGATTCTGAACAGAAGGATCAGTCCCATGCCATCAAGAGCTCTGAACAGTCTGCAGAATGCGCTCAAAATTATGACATATTAAGTAAAACAAAGCAAGGCGAATCGTCAAAGAAACCTAGGCCAACTAAAGCTCAGAAAATCAAACACCTGAAGGAGGTGATTGCTCAACAGGAAGTTCTGGAGCGAGTAATTAAAGACAGATATAAAAGGTTGTCTGACAACTTTGCTCAAACGAATGCATCATTCGAAAGGTTGGCCAAGCAGAGCGTTAAGGAGAAAAGGAAGAAGGAAAGACTCATCAACAGCTGTAGCAGACTAAAGTTGCTTGCTCGACACCTCAAAAGACGAATCAAAGGATTGAAACAAAAGCTAAATAAAAAGTCTCATCCAGATCTACAAGTCCTTGCTCAGGTGGCAGTCAACATGCAGGGTGAAAGGTCAGGTGTCAATTGATTTCAGTTAGAAATAAATTTTGAACGCGAAAAGCTCCTTTTTGTGCATATCGCGACTTTCAACAGCACCCGGCTACATTTTCGCTACCCGTTAGCTGTTGAAAGCGATAGCTTTCAACAGCTAACTCGTAAAAGTTTTAAACGGTCGCGCTGTTGAAAGCTCTGAAGCCAGGTTTTGTGGACGAGGTCACTGCAGTTTGTTTCAAACTTGTTTTGAAGATATGCCAGCATGTCATGCATCATTAAATTGCATACAAAACGGTTCAAAAACAAAGCATCCGAGGATTTTTGGATACGCTCTCGATGCCATATCCTAAAACTCAGCCATGAGTATTGGGGAAATGAAACACTCACACACAGGTGTCACACTACCTCACTACATCGCAGGGGCTGGAGGCTGGAGAAAGCAGATGAAGAATTTTTGCATGATGAAGATAATTCGAATACTCTTTCTGTTATTGAAGACTTTATTATCATAGCTGTTTAAATAAAATAGGACTGTTTTTATTAAATACCAGATCCACATTTTTAGGATCTGTGTAACCATCTTGTAAAGGCTATAAATGCCTATTTTGAAATCAAACAATGGTTCGATTCTGGAGAAATTTAGCCTATGCCTTGATTATCTATCTTAATACAAAATCACAGTTTTATTTTGCTGCTGTAATCTGATTTTTCATCCATCTTTATTCTGTACTCTGTTTAAGTTAGCTCAGCTTATGCTCATGATTTGAATGGAGGAACTTCTCATTGTTTAGTATGACCCTGCATTATTGATGTATTTGGTTATTTAAACCCTGCATTCCAATGTATTTGGTTGTCTAAACAATATTCTTCATACCTTTTCTGTTATTTGGCATCTGATTTACAGTTTCTAAAAGCACTGGTTCATTTAGCTATTCTGATAAGTAATCTTTCCATTGTGCTATCTTAGTATCCCATTGATCCACCTACTGAAAAGTATTCAATTCTTAAGTTACCAGGCATACTTAGTTTACAACCCTAAGTAGTTTCCTGGAGTGATAACAGTATCACCTCTTCCTTTCTTCCTCACAGGCCTCTTGACGGCTTTAGTATTGTCTTTAGTACACGAGTCGGCTATGGTATCGGGTAGGTCCATGTTGGGGCAATCCAAGGGTTTGACAGGGGGTAGAAGGATATGAAGTGGCACAGCTGGTCCTACCAGAGTTTAAGCAATCACAACCTTGTCCACTTGGACAGAATCGAGAGTGGAAAATCCATTCCTTGATAGAAAGGATTGCCAACAGTCACCACTAAGGCTCAAATGGTGGACGATAGTAACTTTGATCAAGCCGTGGTCTACTTTGGAATTTTTAAACCACCTTTGCCCTGTAGCTGGTAGTCCTATAGTTGAGCTTAGGAATTCCTCATTTAGTTCGAGTTGTATGTCTCCGACCTTAGCCCTGCATCCGTCGAAGGTGAGGGTGAATTGTTGGGCAACCAAAAGGTTGAAACCCTCAAACCTTTGGATAAACACTAGACAACCACCATTTTCCAAATCCTTACGAGCATTGTCGAACAATAGGAGTGATCGGCTACCATTTGGCTCTATGCACACCATAGGTGCCAGAGATGGGAGCACACGGTGAGCTGGGTGAACGGGAAAGGGTTTGGACAGGGTATTCACAGGATCAAAAAGCTCACAGGCTTACCCAAAAACAACAGAGTTAACCCGGGATAGGGGGAAGGCATTAATGCCCGAGTTAGCGAGGGTGGTGGAACTAGATCAACCCATGAAAAACAGTAATTTCCCAATGTACAACCGATGGCGCATATGGTGATTCAAATCACTATTGCAATGTGTTAAAAGTAATGCCATCCAAAGAATTAACGAAAATTATGGTAAGTCGACCAAACATTTGCGCAAGCAATAGTATTAACATGGTTTTAAAATCGAAACAATGTTTCGAATAAGGATTTGACCATAAAACTTATAAATTGTATGAAACTATTGAATTAAGGGTCTAATCGCCATGTTAATGTGTTATTATGAACCCATCGAATTTGATCGAAAAGCAATAGAACATCAAAGACTATTGAATCAAGGGCTCAATCATAATCATTCGAATACCATCACAGTCTCATAAAAATGAAATCATGTTAACAACAAAAAATGTCAAATGAGTAAGGGTTTTGGTGTCTTGCCCACTGTGTTACCATAATTGAATTGGAAATGTAATGAACAAATAGACAAGAGTAAACATAATAATCCAGTGACGATTTTTAATGCCATTGACGTGACTTCGAAATCAAAGTTTTCACGCTTGTAGTCGTGAAAATGAGAACAAAGGCAGGTGTGCAAATGCGCAAAATAATAGTGTTGTTTTATTCCAAAGATTGCGATGACAATCAAGGGTTCCAAAACACTTGGGTAGGTAGCTTATTAGGATAGGACAAAAATGCAAAATGGCTGCCAATAGTACTGAAGATTGAAGACAACGAAAAAATGGAATTTCCAAAAGAATTCATTCTTACACTATACAATTTCTTTGCATGGAAGGAGAAGATGAGCATGCATCTTCGAGGCAGAGGATTATACCGGTTAACCATGAACACAGAGACAAAACCAACATCAGCCATAAAAAAATCCAAGTATCTAAATTGAATGGATGAAGCCTTTGGAACAATTTGCAGTCTCATTTCTCCCGAACTCCTATTTCACATATCCTCTTGTAAAACCCCCAATGAAGACTGGACCACCATGGAAGGGATTTTTAGCGAATAGGACGAGATGAGGGGACACATGCTCGAGGTGGAATTGCTCACATTGGATCCAAAAACCTTCGACAATCTCAAAGATTTCTTTACCAAATATAAGGATTTGTTGTCGCAACTCAAGGCTTGTGGGGTTGATAAATCTAAGGAGGATAAACAAATGGTTCTCACCATTCTCTCCAAACTTGCTCTAGAATACTCAGTGTTTGTATCCATATTTTATTCAGTTAGATTCACCTCTAGATCCACCTGGACGATGTCCTCTTTTGAGGCCTTTATTGAGTCTTTGACACAAGAGCAGAACAAATTCATCAATATGGGAAAAATCAAAGGCCCAAAGGCACATGCACTTACTGTGCAATATGGTAGCAGTCATCAATATCAGAAATCTAAAGACAAAGACAAAAGGAAAACACATGCAAATCCAAAGAAGGAAGGGTACTCAAAACCCTTCAACGATGCCTCTGGATCCAAAGATAGAAAGTGAAGAAAAGGGGAGAAATGCACTACTTCCATAAATGATTCCATCCAGAATCCGCATGTATGCAGAAACAGATAGATCTAATGACCCAAATACTTCAGCAAAACAACCTTGGAGATCACATCCCTGAGGGTGCAAAGAACAAGAAGCTAGAAGATCAGAATCCCAAGAAAGACAATTCTAGACATGCCTTGATTTCCATCAACTCCTATCTCGATGATTGGATCGTAGATTCAGGAGCATCACACCACATGGTTGCCACAAAAGAAGTCTATTCTTCATTGGATGCATGCAAAGGTCCTCATATTCTGATGGGGGAAAACTCTCCAGTCGAGGTCACCGACAAAGGAATGATTGAACTCACAAACAAAAGTTTCGAGAATGTGCTACACGTTCCCAAACTTTCCGTCAATCTTCTCTTCGTGTATCAAATGACAAACTCCGACACTGGAAAGAGATTCATATTCACACCTGATGCAATGGATATCTATGACATGCAAACCAATTCCAGGGTTGCTACCGATGAGGTAAATCATCAATCTAGACTCTACATTTTCTGAATTTATTGAACCAGATTCTGCATTACCGCTTACCCATGTTGATGAAAGCAGTAGGATATGGCACGAAATGTTTGGGCATTTAAATTTCATATATATGCAACAACTTAGCAAGCGGGGAATGGTTGATGGTCTACTCGACATCCACTTCTTCAAAGGAATTTTTGAGGGATGTGTTCATGGAAAACATCCTCAGAAGGCTTCCTTTCCTTTAGATCTGATCCATAGTGACCTCATGGGCCTTTTTCCACATCCATCAATCAGCAAAGCAATGTACGTGCTCATTTTTGTTGACGATTTCTTACGTTTCACATGGATTTACTTTCTCAGGCAAAAATTAGAGGTATTTCAACACCTCAAAGATTTCAAAGCCCTTGTTGAGACGCAGTTAGGAAAGAAAATCAATGTCCTCCGAACAGATAATGGGGGAGAGTATGTCAACCATAAGATACAAAATCTTTGTCGTGAGACAAAGATTCAGTTGCAGCACACAGTTCCTTATACTCCACAACAAAACAGAGTTCTGAGCAGAAAAATAGATCTCTAAAAGAGATGGCATCTTGGATGCTACATGCAATGTCACTTCCACAAAGATTATGGGTTGAAGCACTTAATTGTGCAACCTACATCCAAAACAGATCTCCCCATAGATCTGTCAAGGATAAGACCCTTTGTGAGGTTTGGAGCGGCCTCAAACTAGAAGTGACCCACTTCCTCATTTTCGGTTCACGTGCATGGGCCAGAATTCCCTCTAAGAAGAGGAATGCACTTGATCCACAGAGCACATAGTGTATCTTTGTTGGATACCCTGGCGGTGTGAAGGAATACAGACTCATTGATATTTCCTTGGACCAACTCATCACTGAGAGTGATGGGTGTTCTATATGCACTAAATCCCTCAATTAAATTGTCAACCCAAGGTAAGTAAACTTAGAGTTGTAGCACTGTATGTGCCAAGGCAGAAAATCTTTGAGGAAGTATGGTCTAACTAAGGAGATGGTCTATCTAAGGGTTAATCTACTTAAGCAATGACTCTTTAATTTTTTTTTATCAATTAGCAAACCATATTAATGAACTTTGAACTATTTACCCTAAGCAACTTTAAACAATGAATTGATGGATTATTCCTAAAGAAGCAAATCAAACCCTACTTTGAACAAATTAATCTATTCAACCTAATGAGTAACAAAAAGTAAATTACTTTTGATCTTTTGTCTTTAAGCAAATAAGCAATCAAACAACTAACTTATCAAAACTATTCAACAAGAAAACTCATCAAAACTATTCAACAAGTGAACTTTATTCGTAAAACAAAACTCATAATCATTTCTTTTTTGCAAAGGGGAAATCTTAACCTACTTAATCAAAAAACATCATGACTGTATTCAGAAATTAATCAAAACTATTCTTAATTTGCAATAACATGAAACTCAAAGATGATTATTATGTCTTCGATGCCTAATAACATCACGATGACATCTGATTATTAATGTTAGCTCAAGAGGGATTAATTCAATGTTGATTTCTACAGAGAAATGAAAACCATGAATCAAGCAATCTAATGAAATATTTGCCATTATAGAAGAAACATTGAATATCTTGAAAATCCATGTGATCTCTAAATTTCATGCATCAATCATCGATGATTAAAAACAATCTTATACTAATTCAAACACTCTCTTATGCTAACTCAAATAAGTTTGAAAGATTATAAACTTATGGCTAAAAGCTTAATTCAAATTCAAACTTCTAATTAAACTTGTAATTCAAATCTAGAACTGAGATTTCATAAATTAAACTAAGCTAATTCTATTATTAAAAAGTGAGATTTCAAACTACAATGCTTGTAAAAACATAATCCAAAATCTACTTCTATCCTAGCATACTAAAACAAGATTGATAAGCAAAATAGATCTATGAAAGCATAACTAAACTGAGAATTAAATCAACTGATAAAACTTGCAATTATTTATCCATCGAAGCTGCAAAAGAAACTCTAT
>JASDQU010011003.1:52833-95185 GCA_032191745.1 Picea mariana | reverse complement strand
TTTGTATTTGGGTACCTAACATGGCCTCGTTGCCAGGACCCATTCGTTATTTTCACCGTAGTGATGTTCAGGGGGGGGGTGTTGGAGTACTTCACACACACCTAAGATTTATTTTTCCTAAGTTTTTCCCTATGTTTATTAGTCATTATCCAGTCTCCTATAGTTTAAGGAGAATATTCCTATAGGAAAATATTCTCTTCAGTTTGATCAGTTGAGTGGAGTCTATATGCCACATTGAGATTATCACCATGCAGCATTGGTATCATCACCAACTAATGCGTATTGTCATTGGAATCATCGCCAGACTAGTGCATTACTCATGATTCCATGATCTCCTCCTCACTTCACTCTATTTTAGTCAGTTAACCGAAGACTGAGAGACTAGTTAACTCAGACTAGGTAGCAGTTCACTCTTGTAACTGCCAGAGAGACTAGACTAGGTGGTAGTTTACTCCCATAACTGTTGGTGTGTGTCCAGATCACTCTAGACCAACACTATGGTGCATTGGATTCTCCTCCAATGCACATTAGTTGAGTTATACAGAGTATATCATATGTAAATTATCATTCATTCATTTGGTTAATGAGAATTATTCCATTCTTTCTCTCATGCTTCTCTTTTCTCATATTTTCTCTACAACTGTGTATGTCAATTTCTATCTAGATCTATTCTGTGCAGGTTCAACACATTTACATGAACAAGGCAATGGCAGAGAATATTTGTAGAAATATTGGAAGGATAAGAAGAAAGAAATGTCTGATCAAAGGAGGAAGGGATTCAAACTTCCTTTCAACAAAAACATACCAAATAAAAATCAACAAGATCAACCTGCTAAGGATGATTCCAAGGACTCCTTGGGAAAAAGAGGAATACCATCAATCCAATGTCGGTGATGCAAAGAAGATCACCTGTACAAGGATTGTCCTCATAGAAAAGACGAAATGAAGACCATGCACAACATCCAAGAGGCTACAACAATAGAAAACATGGGTAGGATATATGCAACCCTAAAAGATTGACAAGAAGAGTACCAATCCAATATGATCGAGGTGGAAGCTAGGGTCATTAATCACCTTGTTGCTATATTAATTGATTCAAAAGAAATTCATTGTTACATTGATCCTAAAATAGTGTATAAATTACATTTGCAGAAAAGTAAGCTTGAGAAATCAAGTTTGGTTCTGCTAACCACTGGAACCAAAAGAAGGATCAATAAAGATGTTAGAAGTTGCCCAATAAATTTGAATGGATAAAGTACAATTGTTGATATTAATGTCATACCATTAGGATCTTATGATATCCTAATTGAAATGGAATGGTTGGACAAGCATCATGCTATCCTAGATTGTCATGACAAGACATTTACATGTCTTCATGAAGAAGGAAAACATAACATTGTGAAGGGAATTCCAAGACCCATTTCTATAAGAGATATTTCATCCTTAGAGTTGAAAAGATGTTTTAGGAAGGGATATCAATTATATGCAACTCATGTGGAGGAACCAGAAAAGACAAAAGCTCCAAGCCTTGCAGACTTTTCAGTATTGCAGGAATTTGAGGACGTATTCCAAGAAATACTAGGATTACCACCAAAGAGGGATATATAATTCTCTATTGATTTAGTACCAGGAGCTGCCCCGACATCAAATACACCTTACAAAATGAGTACACCAGAATTAAAAGAAATACAAATGCAGTTAGAGGAATTCATGAAGAAAGGGTACATATGCCCAAGTGTTTCACCTTGGGGAGCACCAATACTCTTTGTCAAAAATAATAATGAACATTGAGGTTGTGTATTGACTTTAGACAACTGAGTAAAGACACTATAAAGAAAAAATACCCTCTACCCAAAATTAATGACCTCTTTGATCAACTAAGAGGAGCAAAGATATTTTCAAAGATAGAATTAAGATTTGGATACCACCTGGTAGTAATCAAGGAAGAAGACATCAGCAAAACATCCTTCAGAACCAAATATGGACATTATGAATTTGTAGTGGTGCTTTTTGGACTGACCAATGCAACAATTGTCTTTATGTTCTTAATGAATAACATATTCAGATATTATCTAGATAATTTTGTCAATGTGTTCTTGGATGACACACTTATTTATTCTAAGTCCAAGGAAGAATATGAGCATCACTTGAGGTTGGTGTTGCAAGTACTAAGGGAACATCAGTTGTATGCCAAGCTTAGTAAGTTCTCTTTTTACCAAGAGAAAATCCATTACTTGGGACACATTATTTCAGAACAAGGCATAGCAGTGGATCCAGAGAAGATCGAAGCCATTAGAGGATGGACAAAACCCAAGAATGTTTCATAAATCAGATCTATGGGATTGACCAGATAGTACAAGAGATTTATAGAAAGGTTCTCTAATATTGCTCATCCCATCACTTCTTTACAAAATAGGATAATTAAATTTGAATGGACAACAAAGTGTGAAAAAAACTTCAATTTTTTGAATGAATTACTTATTAGTCCAACTATTTTAAAGATTGCTGACCCAAATGAGAATTGTGTGGTTTTTACAGATGCATTCAAAGAAGGACTTGGTGGAATTTTCATTCAAAATGGATATGTCATAAGTTATGAGACCACAAATTTTAAAGAGCATGAGAGGAACTATGCCACAAATGATTTGGAACTTGCAGCCATAGTTCATGCATTGAATATGTGGATGTATTATTTAATGAGAAATAAATTTGAATTAAGAACAAACCAGAGTAGTCTGAAGTATCTTTTTGAACAACCAACTTTGAATGCCAGAAATACAATATGGTTGAAACTTTTAAGTGAATACAACCTTGGCATCAAACATATTAGGGGGAAAGAAAACAAAGTCATTGACGCACTCAACATGAGAGTGCATCTCATGCATACTACAACCATTAGCATGCAATGGTCAGATTTAAAATACATAATTTTAAATGTTGTTGTTACAAACTAGTGTTACCTATAGGTGAAGGAGAGTTTACAACAAAAGAATGTGCAACAAAAATTCAAAGGGTATGAGATTAAAGAGGATGGATTTCTTATGCACAAAAATATAATTTATATTCCCAGTTCCAGAGAAGTTAGGAATTTGGTATTAAAGGAAATGCATAATGTTTTGTATGCCATACATCCTGGTTACCAGAAAACATATGCAGCAGTAAGAAGCCAATTCTTTTGCCCCGATATGAAGAATGATGTTGCTGATTTTATTGCCAGATGCATGGAATGTCAAAGAGTTAAAGTTGAGCATAGACACCCAATGAGTTTTCTACAACCATTACCAATTCCAGAGAAGAAATAGGAAGTGGTAACCATTGATTTTATAACTAAGTTTCCAAGAACAACAAGGCAACATGATTCAATAATGGTAGTGGTTGATAAATTGACAAAGGCCGCTCATTTTTTTCCTATAAAAATGACTCATACAACAACTAATATTACAGAATTTACATGAAGGAGATTGCTAGGTTGCATGGAATACTTAAGGCAATCATCTCAGACATAGATACAAAGTTTACTTCAAATTTTTAGAGGGGATTATTCAAGGGATTTGTCAAAAATGTGAACTTTAGCACAACATACTATCCACAGTTAGATGGACAGACAGAGTGTAACACCTCTTTTTCCCCCAGCTTGTAAATATAACTATAAATTTCCTATAGACTATGGGCAGACTGAATAGGTGTGGACTGGAACCGATGAACCTTTTTATTGCAAAAGGTAATGTAAATATATATGTATTTTTTGTTATTGAATAAAATGGATATTGTTGTATAACTATTGAGGATGGGGGGTTTGCCAATATAGACCATGATTCTATGAGAGAGATGGTGAGGGGAACCAACAATGGTTGAAATGACCCCCACCAGATCAATACCTTACTAGATTTAAAGCATTCAGACCTAGAATAGTCCTCTGACCTAGAAATGAATTACCCGTTAGGCTGGTAGTTGGAAAACCTCCTCAAGAGTTAATGAGGATATGGGCAGAGTACACATTAGAGAAACTTCCTGACCTAACCATGAACTGGGGATTCATACCCACAAAATCTTGTTGAGGAAGGCAAGAAAAGAAGGGAATTTGTGGGCAGAGAGAGAGCGAAGGAGAAGAGTGTTTGCAACTCTTCGGTTCTGAGTAGAACTGAACAACAAGCTTGCTCTGTGTGCAAGAAGCTGCTGGTAGTGTTTTCAGTCCAAGATGATAAACGGGGCTACAGGAAGATGAGTGATTGAGGAAGCACTCATTGTAGGCCCCCTTGCTTGGTGAAAAGAAAACTAATCGCCAAGTTCCTATGGGAGGAGGAGAGTAACCTTTGTCCTAGACTGTCGTTGAACAAGAATGGAGAGTATCTCTCAGAGCATCATGGTCTAGCTAGGGGGTGGCCAACGATAAATCCGTTCATGAGTGGATGTGCCTACAGTTGGGTGGAAACATGCACCCCTCTCAACAATTGTTTCATGAATTTGGTTTCTTGATAAGTATTCTTATCTCTTGTATACTAGAATTGGAAATGAGGGTTGAATGTTCTTGTCTATGATTAGGCTTTACATTTTATGATTAAATTATAGAAATGGTTATGGTTATTCTGCGAGCCCATGTTTTTGAATGGTTCCTGGTTGTCTTCGTGTAGTAGTAGGAGGACTAATAAACATGGGTCTTCAAATGAACATAGGAACGAGTTCACGGTTCCTACATAGGTCAAATAATAAATTTTCCCTGTTTTAGAACTTGAGTCTTTGAATGGAAGGCGTGTCCTTCAAGCTAGTTGACCAAGAGACCAGGGGCTCATGCCCACAACCTTAACAAATTCTTTTCCAAGAAATATGAGTGTATCCTCTGGAACTCGATAAAGTCTCATATGGCTGGGACCTTGGAACCTTTCACTAGGTATGAAAGGAGCTAAGTTCTTTGGGACTCCGGGAGTTCGGAGCTTCAGGGTGGATGAACATTGCAATGTCCAAATGCACTGAAGGTGACTTGTTGGAACGGTAACTTGATATTTGACCCATAGTTAGTGGTTATTCAACCTTATCGTGGGATTCATCCCCTCATTAAAGCATGCCCCACTTACTAGTCGCGAAGTAACACGAGTCGTAGATCCGAGGGTACTCGAGAGTCTCCTTTAATGTTGGATCTACACTGCAGTCAGTCCGACATTGACCACTCTAGGAGAAATGGAGTGTGGAGTGGGAAGAACCCCTGAACGCCGAACTCGCGAAACAACGAGAGACGTTGATCTGAGGATCATTCAGATCCCCTCTAACTATTAGATCTAAACCATGGCTATTCCAACGTTGAACACTAGGAGAGTAACAAGGGAATCACACAACGGATTCCATGAACACCTAAGTTACGAAGTAAGGGAAGCCGTAGATATAGGGATCCACGTGGACACATCATGACCCTGGATAAAATGGGTATTGGGAGACAACTTGCAAGAATTTTGGGCTTCGGAGCTCCAGGAGGTTTGGCAAGTAGGTGAAGCTAGGAACCCCTAGAGGCTTCCAATTCTGGAGTAACGTGGCATGCCAATGTCTCCTAGGGTGATGTGGACCCCTTTTCAGCATGCCACATGTCACCTTGATTTATGCTTCTTATAGAACCTAAATGCCCATTTCAATGTGACACGTGTCACCCATTGATGGGGCCATGTGTCATCTCTTCCCTTGCCACATGTCATTCCCTTGATAGATGCTTGCATAGCCTAACAACTCATGGAGCACCTGGAACCACCAGGAGTTCAAGAATTCGTGAAGATTGGGAGGCTAGAACACCGGGGTTAAATCAGACAAAGGCCCAGACCCACTTGTCTCTGTCTCTGCGTTTAATGCGTCACCATGGGTAAGTGGGTACCCTTTGGGAGTCTAGGAATTATGGACTCTGGGGGATTGGAGTGGTTTGTTTGGATGAGTCAAAATGGGCTGAAGGCTGAAGCCACGTGGCATGATTTCATGATGTTTTCAGAGTTCGAGAGTCTGGAAGATATGTATGTAGGAAGAAAAAGGGACATTCAATGGCGAATGTTGAATTACCCCCAAAGCCTACGTGCTAAATGAGGGAAAATTTACGTTGTTGCATTCAAGGGTGGATGGATTTCCACCATAGATTTAGGAGCACTAGAGAGCTTTGAGACTTCAAAGTACCTTGGGAGAGTACGAATGAGATGAACCCACATTGGCCTCATGTGTCCCTTGATAAATAACGCCCAGAGAACTATGAAAGGCCATAACTTGAAATTTAAAGCTCATATGTGAGCATGGAAGCAGTCATTGGAAAGCTCATGGCGAGCAAAAGAGGATGAAAATCTAGGAAATAGGATTTGAGATGTTTGAGGAAAGAGAAATTATGATGAACCATCCCTTAAAAGAGTACTTAGGGGTCGAGTGTGTTACAAATTGGTATTAGAGCAGGGAAACAACACTTGGCCTGCTTGGGCTCATGAACAGGTCATTTAAAAATCTTATTAAAGAACTTGTAAGGGTAACACCCTACCTTACCCTTTCATAAGAGGCCTATTTAAACCACTGCTGGAGAGAGGAATGAGACTTTCTGATGTTGTTATATGTTTTGAAACGCTGAACTATATATTGTTAGTATTCAAAGTAAAGAGGTTGACTTCCCTTATAAATTGCATGTGTTGTTCCTAAACTAGTAGATAATTAACCAAAAAAGAATGTTTTATCAACACTCAAGCAGTGAGTGGACATTAGGAAAACTACAACGTAAAGGATGGTGACACACCATGAGTTGGGAGAAATCTCCCACAATAGAGAGGAAGAGTTTGATGAGAGGAGGGTGGTGGGAACCCCTCCAAATTTGGCAGAAACAGTAAGAAGCCTCATGGAAAAATTATAGAGTTCTAAGGCTGACAATGAAAGGATGATAAAAGAACATGAAAAACAAACTG
This sequence comes from Picea mariana, assembly GCA_032191745.1. Lineage (NCBI taxonomy): Eukaryota > Viridiplantae > Streptophyta > Pinopsida > Pinales > Pinaceae > Picea > Picea mariana. The sequence goes on along the minus strand of JASDQU010011003.1, from coordinate 88,277 downwards.
AAATTAATGTAGTCCTACTACAAATCCTATCATATATACAAAGACAAATGCAACATGGACCGATAGCCAGTCATGTGGACATACATCATACTATGAAAACTTCTAAACCACTTGAGATACAAAAGCATGGACCTGAAAGTGGCCACATAAGGAGGAGTACCTCAAATAATGCCCAACATGAAGCCAAGAGACGCTCAACGAAATAATCCTCTAGTGAGGAGACTGACAACTCCAATGAATCTTCCAATGGAAAGATTAGTTCACATTCCCAAGGGACAATAAAAACGATGAAACATTCCAAGATCCATGACCCTGAAGAGTTTAAGAAAGTTAAACCACCCACTTTCGATGGAGAAATTAAAAAGGGGGAAGAAGCAAAAGTTTGGCTACTTGGCTTGAAGAAGTACTTTAGAGTCCATGACTACTTGAAAAATTAAAAGCTCGAATAACTATTTTCAACCTGAATGGAAAGACCTCCATTTAGTGGGAAGACCTTATGATTGTGAAAGGGATCCATGAAAATGATTTGTCATGTAAACAATTTGAGAAATACTTCAAGAAGAAGCATTTTTCATAGAAATACTTAGATGGAAAGACCAAGGAGGTCTATAAACTCAAGCTGTGATAATTCACAATAGATGAATATATCAACAAATTCCTTGAGCTGATGAGGGATGTTCCCTACATAAAGGATGAAAAGGTAAAGATGCAATGATTCATTAGTGGAATACCTCATTCCTTCTGCGACATAATTGAATTTGATGAGCCAAAGACCTTAGAAGATACTATCCATCAGGCAAGGTATTTCTATGAGAAACTCAAGAATAATATAGAACCTCATGAGGACTAGAAGAAGAAAAGTAATTCGGGATTCAAGAAGAAGGTGCTTAAATTCTCAAGATTTAAGAACCATGGGAAAAGTTCTAAGATGAGCCTTCCTACTAGAAGTGTATATCAACATAATTTTCCATCTCAGAGTGGTAATAAACCCTTTGGAGCATCTCCAAGTAAGACTGATAACACAAAAATAGAGCCTTTGAAATGTTGGGGCTGTGGAGAAGAACATTTGTTGAGGCACTATCCATATATGCAACATAACAATAGGAGGGTATACAACGTCCACGAGGCTACCACAGTCAATGATGTGGCTATGAGCATTCCACAAATCCATGCAGCCTTGGATAATAGACAAGATGACCACCAAGATTCAGTGGTGGGAGTGAAGGTATGTTTTACCACCAAGCTTCAGTGGTGGGAGTGAAGGTATGATTTCCCACCAACTAGTTTCAATTTTAATTGACCCTGGTTCTAATATGAGTTATGTTTCCCCTCAAACTATTGAGAAATGTAAATTGCAGCAAGTAAAACATGCTAAATGATGGCTGATACAACTAGCCGCTGGAACCAAAAGAAAGGTAACATAGGTCATACCTGCATGCCAATTCATTATGAATGGATTACCCACCCAAGACACCTTAAACATGATCCCTTTAGGATCTTATGACCAATTGATTGGCATGGACTGGTTGGCTGCCCATAAAACCAAGTTGGACGGTTACAATAAAACTTTGGAGTGTGAATACACAAGAGGGAGAAAGGCGACCCTACAAGGAATTCAAAAGCCTGTCTCAGTGAGACAAATATCATCCCTTCAAGTGAAGAAGTATCACAGAAAAGGATGTCCTTTGTGTGCAATACAAGTGTTAAACTCTATTGAGGCCGATAAACCAAGCCTAGAGGACCATCCCATAATAAGAGAGTATAAAGATGTGTTTCTAGAAGAGGTAACAGGTCTACCTCCAAGAAGAGATATTGACTTTTCAATAGAACTTGTACCCAGAGCGGTGCCAATGTCTAGAACACCCTATAGGATGAGTACACCAGAGCTAATTGAGCGCAAACTATAGCTAAAGGAGATGCTTGACAAAAGTTACATTTGGCATAGTGTGTCCCCATGGGGGGCACCAACATTGTTTGTGAAAAATAAGGATGGCACCCTTAGGTTGAGCATAGACTATAGACAACTCAATAACATGACCATTAAGAACAAGTATCCCTTGCCAATGATCGATGACTTGTTTGACCAACTAAGGGGTGCTACAATTTTCTCTAAGATTGACTTGAGATCTGGATACCATCAAGTCCGGATTAAAGATGAATACATCCACATAACAACCTTAAGGACAATATATGGGCACTATGAATTTGTGGTGGTTCCATTTGGGCTTACCAATGCACCAACCACTTTTATGTGCTTAATGAATGATGTACTCAATAAGTTCTTTGATAGATTTGTATTGGTTTTCATTGATGACATCCTGATATAATCTAAGAGTAGGGAAGAGCATGAAGAACATCTCAAGTTAGTGCTTCAAGTGCCAAGAGAACATCAACTTTATGCTAAGTTTACTAAGTGTGACTTTTTTCAGAAACAAGTCCATTACTTGGGCCATATTATTTCTGAAGAAGGATTGGTGGTTGATTCTGATAAGATCAAATCCATTATGGATTGGCATACCCCAAAGGATGTATCTGATATCAGATCCTTTATGGGCCTAACACGATACTATAGAAGGTTCATAAAGGGATTTTCCAAGATCGGTTGCCCAATCACCTCCCTTCAGAAAAAGGGAGTTAAATAATGTGAAGAGAGATTCCAAGTCATTATGGTTGAACATCATAATGTGAAGAGAGATTCCAAGAGCTGAAATAACTCCTAACCAATGCACCTGTGTTGAATATTGCAGACCCAAACAAGGACTTCCTTGTGTGTACGGATTCCTCCAAGGAGGGCTCGAAGGATTCCTTATGCAAGAAGGAAACACGATTTGCTATGAATCTAGAAAATTGAATGAGCATGAAATCAATTATGTGACCCACGATCTGGAGTTGGCTTCCATAATACATGCTTTAAAAATGTGGAGGCATTACCTCCTAGGTAGAAGATTTGTGCTTATGACAGACCATATTGGGTTGGAATATCTATTTGATCAACTAAAACTCAATGCTAGACAAGCTAGATGGATGGCTCTCCTTTGTGAATTTGATTTTGAAATAAAACCTATCAAAGGAAAAAAAAAAATAGGGTGGCTAATGCCCTTAGTAGAAGTATGAAAGTGATTCACCTGGCAGGTGTAAGCACCTGTGAATCAGACATCAAGGAGAGAGTAAAAAATTCACAGGAAACATATGCATTTTTTAAGAATGTGCAATCATATTTAGAGCAAGAACCCACTGAGCTGAAGTATGAGGGCTATCAAATGTTGGATGATGTCCTGCTAACCTACAAAGTTAGGTTGTATATCCCAAATTGTGATTACTTGAAGAGGTTCATACTAGATGAACTACACAAAAGACCATATACTGGTCATCCTAGTTATCAAAAAATGATCACAACCACAAGGAAACTATTTTATTAGCCCAGACTGAAAAAGGACATAGTTGATTTCTTAGCTAAATGTCTAGAATTCCAGTAAGTTAAGGCAGAGCAATGAAATCTTGCAGGGTTGTTGCATTCCCTACCAATCCCATAATGGAAATGGAAAACAATCTCCATGGATTTCATCACAGGATTTCCAAAATCAACCAAGCAGAATGATTCCATCATTGTAGTTGTGGAAAAAATGAGCAAGGCTGCTCACTTTATTTCCATCAAATCAACTTGCAAGGCAATAAACATCGCCAATATTTTCATGAAAGAGATATTTAGACTCCATGGCATTCCTAAGGAAAACATATCTGACAGAGATACAAAATTTATTTCAAATTTTTGGAAGTCTTTGTTTGCTAGATTTGAAACTAAATTTCTATTTAGTACAACCTATCACCCTCAAATTGATGGGCAGACAGAGAGGGTAAACCAAGTATTAGAGGACATGTTAAGGATACATGTGTATCTCCAAGTTAGACCCAAAAAAAGTTCCTTGAGAATGGGATCCTGTGTCAAGATGACACCTCAGTATTGTGGACCCTTTGAAATTTTGGACAGAGTGGGACCCGTAGCATATAGACTAACACTTTCTCCCATAGTGAAGGAACATAATGTTTTCCATGTGTCATTATTGAAGAAATATGTACATGATTCTAATCATATAATTGATTGGTCTATGATTCAGGTGGAACCAAAGGGAGAATTCCTTCCAGAGCCACAATGTGGAATAGACAGGAAGGAAACCCCATTTAGGAACAAAACCATTGCACATGTCAAGGTGCAGTGGAAAATTTTTGGTCCAGATGAAGCTACACTGGAAATGGAGGATGCCATGAAACATGCATACCCATTTTTGTTTACTTCTGTACATACAGAGTACATCGATAGGTAGAACATCGAGGACGATGTTCATTTATGGGGGAGGGAATTGTAACACCCTTGTTTCCCCCAGCTTGTAAATATAACTATAACTTTTCTATAGACTATGGGCATAATGAATAGGTGTGGACATTGGAACTGATGAACATTTTTAACGTAAAAGGTAATGTAAATATATATGTATTTTCTTTTATTGAATAAAATGGATAGTGTTGCATAATCGCTGAGGAGGGGGTGGGGTTTGGAAAGATAAACCATGATGCTATGAGAGAGATGGTGAGGGGAACCAACAATGGTTGAAATGACCCCCACCAGAACAATACCTTACTGGATTTAAATCATTCATACCCAAAACAATCCCCTGACCTAGAAATGAATTACCCGTTAGGATAGTAGTTGGGAAACCTCCTCAAGAGTTAATGAGGAGATGGGCATAGTACCCATCAGAGAAAATTCTTGACCTGACCACGAAATAGGGATTCGTACTCACACAATATTGCTGAGGAAGACAAGACAATAAGGGAATTCGTGGGAAGAGGAAGAGTGAAGGAGAAGAGCCTGTGAAACTCTTCAGTTCTGAGTAGAACTGAACAACAAGCTCGCTCTATGTGCAAGAAGATTTTGGTAGCATTTTTGGTCCAAGATGATAAATGAGGTTGTAGGAAGATGAGTGACTATGGAAGCACTCATTGCAAGCCCCCTTGATTGGTGAAAAGAAAACCAATTGCCAAGTTCTTGTGGGAGGAGGAGAGTAACCTCCATCTCTGACTGCCACTGAACAAGAATGAAGAGTATCTCTCAGAGCATCATGGTCTAGCTAGGGGGTGGCCAAAGGTAAATCCATTCAGGAGTGGTTGTTCCTACGGTTGGGTGGAAACATGCACCCCTCTCAGCAGTTGTTTCACAAATCTGGTTTCTTGATAAGTATTCTTATCTTTTGTATACTAGAATTGGAAATGATGGTTGAATGTTCATGTTTATGATTAGGCTTTACATTTTATGATTAAATTATAGAAATGCTTATGGTTATTCTTTGAACCCGTGTTTTTGAATGGTTTATGGTTGTTTCCATGTAGTAGTAGGAGGACTAATAGACATAGGTATTCAAATGAACTTAAGAACTAGTTCATGGTTCTTGCATAGGTCGAATAATACCTTTTCCCTGTTTTAGAACTTAAGTCTGTGAATGGGAGACGCGTCCTTCAAACCAGTCGACCAAGAGACCACGGGCTCATGCCTGCAACCTTAACCAATTCTTGGCCAAAAAATATGAGTGTAGCTTTTGGGACTCAATAAAGTCTCATATGACCGGGATCTTGGAACCTTTCACTAGGTCCGAAAGGAGCTAAGTTCTTCAGGACTCCGAGAGTTTGGAGCTCCGGGGTGGATGAACATTGCAATGTGAAAATGCACCAAAGGTGACCTGTTGGACTGGTAACTTGATAGTTGACCAAAAATTGGGTGGATGGAATCCCACGATTTATCCCCTTGTTAAACCCTGATCCACTTACTAGTCGCGAAGTAACGCGAACTGTAGATCCGACGGTACTTGGGAGTCTCCCTGACTATTGGATCTATGCCTTCTATTTGAAATATTGGACATAATAGGGACAATTTCATACATGTTTGCATTGCCTACTTCCATGAATGTGCACAATGCATTTCATGTCTCTTTGCTGAAAAAGTAATCCTAACCATGTTATTGATTGGAATTTGATTCAGCTAGAACTAGAGGGACACTTTGAGGTCCATCCAATGCACATATTGGACAGAAAAGTCAAAGTGCTCCAAAATCGAGTTATATAACTGGTAAAATTTCAATGGACTTGCTATGGTCTCAAAGATGCTACTTGGGAGCATGGAAATGCCATGCGGGCAGAGTACCCACAACGTTTTGAAGAATTTTGAAATTGTGATTTCTGTTTTGTTTATGCATCGAGGAAAATGACAAAATAAGGGGGAGGGGAATGCAATACCTTGGTTTTGAGTCCCCAAATTAAATAATGTATTTTTTTATTTTATGAAAGGCCAAAGCGCCCAAATGATTAAAAAAGGCCAGAGAGCATAGGAAATGTAACACTTGATCATTATTAATAATAAAATACATCGATGGCTGATAGACGGATAATGAAAAGAGTTATAGAGGGATATGATTTCATGAGAGGGGGGATTAAGGNTTATTCTTTTTACTCATAATAGATTTAATTGAGATAAGTGGTTACATGAGCGTCTTGGGGAAGTCCATGTGATTCTTGATTTCCCAGTAAATATATAAACCCGTCTTTGGGTTGTTTGTGGGGTTGCATACACACACATTCTTCATTCTTCTCACTCTCTCCATTCACTACTCGATCATTCATTTTTCCCATTCATTCTGATCTTGGCTTGGGGGGGTGAGGGGGAAGGAGAAAATAAATTGTTGGAAAGAAAGCCATTGTTTTCCAACTGTAGAACGAGTGGTGTATTCCAACCATGAATTGATGCCTACATGTCTGAGATGCATTGGTATGTGCTGAATTTTATTCACAACTACGAGTGAGAGTCCTAACATGGAGATTCTGGACCAGATGCACTGGATCCCTAGAAAGAAGTGGACAAATTGAGGGACTGAGTGGCAATGAAAGGGTTCCATTGTTTTTGGGTGGTGCAGGCTGGGGAGAAGAGGGTTGTTGTAGTTTGGATTATTGGGTGTGAGAAACCATGAGATCTTAAGTGTCGACTAGTTTGGGGAAGTTGAGTGTCGCCCTGGAACCTATCCTTGTGGATTCATAGCCCCGAATCAGGGGTGACCTGCTGTTGAAATTTTGAAAAAAAATATCTATGGTTGGGTGGAACGTCCTTGGTCTATAGCCAATTGGTGATTGAAATTGTTTAAGATAAGTGCTCTCTGCCATGGTTTTCTATGTTGCGTATTATTTATTATCTCTAAGATATGATGTGTTTATGCTATGTGTGTTTGTTGGTTATTGTTGTGCATGACATGTTAATATCTAGTTACAATTAGCATGAATCTTAATGAATGCATGTGTATATTTAATGATTCTTTATGTAATTAATGGATATAAAAATGCAAAATAGCCCAATAGGGAGAAATTAGAGGTACCCGGGAGGTGGGTACGGTTCAGATCAGAGTATGGAGGAAAGAATTTTGGGTTTGTTGACCTGGGTGTGTTACATGGAAACACGGTCTGAACTTACAGTATCATTGTATAATTAAATATGCATAAACAATTTTCTAACTCATATGTGAAATATCAGAAATGATTTATAAAAAATGTGTTGTTTTTTTTTCCTGCAATAATTTGTATCCGATCTCTCTACTTCGTTTTTACCAATCTTCCATGATTCTCACAGATCCACTCACACATCTATGCTCGATTTGAATGTCCAAGGTTTGAACTCCTATGTTCTGCTCAATCGAGTTTTGATTATTTATACTTTAACCAGGGGAGTTTTTATTTAAGCAAGATGTTGGATTCTATACAATACATGTTCTAATGGTGAGTTCATCAATGAAGTGATTCTACTAAGTGACTGCTTAAAGAATTTTGGGAACATTGTCATATATTATGTTTTGATCAAGAGGGATCGCCAAACAATGCTTATTTAAGAATTAGAAGAATGAATTCCACTGGGAGAAGATAAGAACAACATTCATGTAACATCCCCACTATAACCTCTAGTTTAATTAATGCTTATGTAGATATAATATGTGGCTACAACCAAGCGATGTAATATGCAATTTGTATTTCCTTGTTTTATTAATAAAAATGTGATGCCAACTTCCAAGGGGACATGGAAAAGAGATGGGGGATGAATTAATGGCCAAGAGGGGGGAGTGTCTAGGATAATGGCCAAGAGGGGTCCAAGAGGGAATTTACCCATGTATGTTGATTTAACCCATTTTCCTAAATTCGTTTTTTGTATATGAACCTTCCCATTTATGATTGAGTGTTCCCAAAGCCAATCATTGAATGCGTGTAAGAGGGTGGGTGTGAGTGGTCACATCCAAAATTTTTGGGCACATGGGGGTTGAGTACAATCAGCTTGGGGAAGAGTGTGAGTCAAGAAAGGAAAGCCAAAGAGGGGAAATTCGTATGGGTTGTGAGAACAATTTTAGTTAGTTGAGTTTTGTGCATGAGAGTAAGAGGGAAGAAAGATATAGAGAAGGAAGTTGAGGCATCCATGGAGGGAGAGTTCTAGAGAAAGTTGGAGTGTAAGTGGAGTGAACTGGAGTTGAAAAAAAAATTGAAGAGCCAAGTTCTCAGGCCTGAAGAGTGAACTCCTGTGTGAATTGTATAAAAAAACAAGTGTTTTTTTTTAGTTTGTTGATAGTTTTCCTAGCAACATTTTTCCCTTTAGTTCCTAGTTGAGAGATTCCTATCTGTCTATGCCAGAGAGACTGATAAACAAATGGGACATCTGAGGGACTGAGATTAGTGAAGGGGTTCATTCCTTGGGTTGGACATGTCAAGAGGAAGAGAGTTGGTGGAAAATCGGGATATCTGTAGGAGAATATTAGTTGGGTTGAGAGTTTTGTGAGTTGTGAGTGGACTGTGAGAGACCATCCTTCTTTTGTGGATTGCTAGCCTTATCTCGAGGGTGAATGGTTGTTGATATTTGGAACAATCAGTCTATGGTTGGATGGAATGTCTGTCCCAAGCAGTTGGTTGCACAACTCCCGTGAAAATATTTTTTTTTATCTTGTTGTTATGCTAAATTATGTCTTTTATTATTGTGTATGAACTCTGTGTATTTGGAAGTGATTTATATGTTGTTGTGATGAGTTGCTTAGCTACATTTCATGTTGATTATTAACATGTTGTAGATGCTTCTATCTTTTAGTTCTGGACAACAACTAAATCTGTCCTAATTTGTAGCTATAAGTTACAAGAAATCAAATAACTATAAACGAATTAATTAGCTAGCTGAATTTTTCATTTTTAAAAGTATTATGTGTCGTAATGTCACTCAGATGTGTTGGTGGATGTTACATTATGGTATCAGAGCTTCTGGTTCAAACACCATGCTTGTATGGGATAAGATGGCTACGAATTCATGGAATTCATAGTTGTATATTTTGTTTGTGACCAATTTGGGGGAAGAACATAGATTTTAGAGAGAATTCCCCAATTTCTGTGAGATAAATCTGAGTTTTAATGACTTCATACGGTTTACAAGGGTTAATGGAGTAGAGCGGTGAAGTTGCAGATCGAAATTTGACTTGGAATGGTCAAAATTGGAGTTTTAAAGGCTGCTTGTAGAGTTACAGGTAGTTTGGAGAATTGACGTCTGAGATCATGTTTGATCGCATGATTGACGATCGTGATTCATCATGATAAATTCAAAAATTCATAAGGATTTGGGATTCGACCATTTGAAAGGTTGATGGAATCAACGAACAGGATTAAATCATGGGTTGTGAAAGGGAGCCAAAGAATTTTTTCTTGTCCAAGTGACCTCTGGCTCAATTCCACGAACTTAACCAAATCTTGGATAAGATTTAAGAGTTTATCCCTCTGGGGCTTGTCAAAGTTCCATATGACTAGGGTATTGGAACCCCGCACTACACTCAAAGGGAGCTAAGCCTTCTAAGTTTTGGGACTTCGAAGGTCCATAGCTTCAGGATGTTATAACTTCACAACACTCTAATCGTATCGAAGGCAACCTATTGACATGATTACCAAAGAGTTTGAATGACAACTGGTAGTTTTTTATCTGCTATCGTGGAATCTACCTTATCGTTAAACCATGACCAACTTTTCAGTCATGAAATAACGTGAGATATAGATCTAAGGATCTTCATAATCCTTCCTAAATTTTGGATATACACCATAGTCAAGTTTGGCGTTGACTCACCGCGGGAGTGAAAAGGCATCACACGGTCGAAAATCCTCAAATGTCGAAGTCGCGAAGTGACATCAGCCATATATCTAAGGATCCTTCTAGACCCTTCTCGACTGTTAGATCAAGCGGCCATGCAACCCCCTTCAAGGTACATGTAAATTTTGATATTCCATTATTTGAAGGACTGATAGATGCAAATGTTGTAGATAAATGGTTGAATCTACTCGCAGGGTATTTTTTGGTCCACTATTTTTTCGATAGGGAAAATATTACTTTTGCACTCCTCAAGGTCGTCCCCCATGTTAAGAACATGTGGGATACTTACTCTGAGCAAAGGGCCATAGAGGAATCTAAAATATTTTCGATCTCCCCCACATGGGAATCCTTTCGGAATGCCATTAAAGAACAATACTACCCTCTTGGAAGCTACAAGGACCAATACACCAGATGGACCACCCTGTGTCAGGAAAGAGACCAGACAATACCATATTTCACCAATATTTTCCATACCCTGTGCACCAAATTGTTTATCAAAGACTCTAAGCGGCATCTGGTGCTCAAATATTGTGACTTTTTTCATAGATACATTCAAACAGAAATGGAGTTTTTGGACATCACCTCATTATGTACGACTTATAAATATGTTGTCAAGATCAAGCATAAATTTAAGCAGAAGAAACGAGAATTTAGATATGCAAACTCCTCATAGCCGAAGCAGGGAAAAGACGGTCCCAACCCACACAACAAGGGACAAAAAAAATATGGCCACTCTTAGGACAACGAGTCCAATCCGCAACACAAGAAGCGTAATGGGAAGTCGAAGAAGGACATGGGAAATTGGTGTGAATACGATAAAATCCCTTGGCACAACATCGAAGAATGCCGCTCCAAGTAGTCACTCGTGTCCAAGTTGAAGGATTATGAGTTTGAGGCCGATTCTGACTCCGAATCAAATCCAGAAGGAGGGAAGCATATTATCGATACTAAACCCAATGCCACTTTATCTACCACCAAGTACAACCAAGTGAACTAGAAGAACCACAGGAAGGGGAAATCCTTTTTCACTCACATATGTGGGTAAAGAGGGCTCTGATTCATTTCATTATCGATAGCGGCAGTCAAAAGAACCTGATCTCAGCAGATATTTTCAAGCGAATGGACCTACTGATGACACCTCACCCACAACCCTACACCATCGACTCATTTCTCTAAGGAAGGGATCTTCGTGGCAACCAACAGTTTCGTCTACCCTACGACATCAAGCCTTTCAAAGATGAGGTATTGTGTGATATTTCTCCCCTTGAAGTTTGTGATGTTCTTTTAGGACAACCATATTTTTGGAAGTGACATGTTGTGTATGAGTCTAGACTCCACAATGTTATTATTACTTTGGGTAGACAATTGTACAGGATACTAGAGGTAGTATCGCCTACCGCTATTTCTTTAATCTCTGCTAAGCAGTGCAGTAAGGTCATTTCAAAGACTGGAAAGTTCATGTTCTTTGTGATCTGTTCTCATAGTAAGAAGAAGGTCACCGCCACATCCGTGGAATATACACATAGCCTCTCTTTGCAGTAGAATCAAGTGGACAGAATCATGGAAGACTACAAAGACATCTTCTCCTCACCCACCGAAGTATCGATGCACTGCCAAGTTAAGCATCCAATTGATCTAACCCCCGGTGCACCTCTGCTTAATGGACTGATATATCGTCGCTCGTTGATGGAAAATGACGAAATCAAGCATCATATCCAAGAGATGCTTCAAAAGGGGCACATCAGACTCAACTCCTCCCCTTGGAGAAGCCCGATTGTACTGGTGTAGAAGAAAGACAGGACCTGGCAGCTTTGCATTGATTACAGGGAATTAAACAAAATCATAGTCAGGAACCGGTACCCAATTCCCATAATTGATGACCTTCTTGACCAACTCAAGGGGGCTAATTTCTTCAACAAGATTGACCTTAAGTCTGGCTACCACCAGGTTCCCATTGAACCAAATAATGTATGGAAGACAACTTTCAAATCTAAAGAAGGTCTCTTTGAATGGTTGGTCATGCCCTTTGTCTTAACCAATGCACCAACCACTTTCATGAGGTTCATGGATGATGTATTGTGACCCTTCACCAACTCTTTTGTGGTGGTATATTTGGATGACATCCTCATCTTCAACGGAACATGGGAGGAGCACATGCAACATATTCAACAAGTTTTGAGCACTCTGTGGTAGGACAAGCTATATGCCAACTTGGAAAAATGATCCTTTGGCATGAACATGGTCCAATACATGGGCTACATTTTTTATGAGAATGGGGTACATGTTGATCTAGCTAAAATCCAAGTCATCTGTGACTGGCTAGTCCTGACCACACTAACCAAGCTTCAGATCTTCTTGGGACTAGTCAACTTCTACCGACGGTTCCTGTTGAGATTCCCCCATATTACATGGGTCCTCATCCAAGTGACCAAGGGCGGTGACAGGGAAAAGTTTGTGTGGGGGAAGGAACAAAAAAGAGAATTTGATGATCTGAAACATCTCTTATGCCCAGATCTAGTACTCTCCTTACCCGATTTGCAAAAATCGTTTGAGATTGAGATTGATGCATTTGAATATGTTGTAGGCACAGTTCTCACTCAACTCAACCATCCGATAGCCTACCATAGTGAGACACTCTCATATACTATCTGGAAATACCCCACCTATGACAAGGAAATGTATTCCATTGTACAAGCCTGTCATCAATGAAAACATTAAATTTTGGGAAATGAGACAATCATCCACACCGATCACAAGCCTCCATAGTTCATACAGATATAAGGGAAGCTGCAAAACAACTGACATTAGGAGTGGTCCACCTACCTGCAACAATTCCATCTCAACATCAAGTATAAGAAAAGGAGCACAAACTATGTCACTGAATACCTCAGTCGACCTCATGTGGCTGCACTCACCACCATGCTCCATTCCTATGGACATGAGGCATCTGAGTAGCCACAACTTTATCAACAATATCCAGACTTCGACACCACTTATCAACTCTTGGGTACAGGCACAAATGTCACCGATTTTCACATTCAGGATGGAATGTTATGCCATCTGGGCCATCTTTGTGTTCCTACAAGCGAGTGTGTAAATATTATTTAGGAGGCTCACTATAGTTGGATGGGAGGAAATTTTGGCATGGAGAAAACTGTGGTAGTTCTACAGAAACATTTTTATTGCCCAAAACTTCGACATGACATCATCAAGTATACCAGATCTTGCATTGCTTGTGCCATTTCCAAGCCACCCATCAAGAAGCAAGGCCTATATACCGCTCTTCCTACTCTTGAGAAGCCTTGGGAATCCATCTCGATGGATTACATGTCTGGCCTTCCATCCACCAAGCAAGGCAATGATTGTATATTTGTGGTAGTTGATCAATTTTCGAAGATGGCCATCCTCACAACATGCAAGAAGAAAATCACAACGACATATACTGCCAATCTCTTCTTCGAATGAGTGTGGGTCCATTTTGGGATACCACAGACCACCATCTCTGATCAGGAAAATAGGTTCCTCAACAAATTTTGGTCTAGTCTATGGTCACTATTGGACACCAAGCTCACTAAATCCACTGCTTTCCACCCCCAAACCAATGGCCAAACAAAGGTCGTCAATCAGATGTTTGTGCACATCCTACGCATGTACAACTCTAAACATCTGTGTACATGGGATGAGAGTCTCCCCTATGTTCAACACAGTTACAATAAGGCTCTCCATAGCTCCAGCGACCATAGCCCATTTCATGTAGGGATGAGATTCCAATCCTTGGGTCCCATTGATGTTGCACTACCTATTGCAAACATACAAGAATATTCCCATGCTCAGTCTGAGACCAAAAAATCCAGCAGATTCATTGAGCGGATTCAACACATTCGCCAACAGGGCCATGGGATTTTGCAGAAATCCAATGCTAAGTACAAGTAGCTCCATGATCGACATAGCATACTGCACCAATTTTAGGTGGGAGACAAGGTCTGGTTACATTTGTAGAAAGAGCACCTTACAGGGCCCCATCAAAAGCTTCTCCCACTTCACTATTGGCCTTACACTATCGCCAAGGTTGTGGGCAACAATGCTTTTAAGCTCAACACTCCACCCTTCCTTGGTTGTACCTCATGTTCAATGTGGACCTCTTTCGACCATATTTTCCACCATTATTCAATACCTCAGAGATTGTAGAAAAACTGACACCAACATAGCTCAACCTTGACTGCATGGAACATGAATCCACTGATTAGATAGTGGGCACGCAAGTCAAGGGCACTTGCCAACAGAGGATCCATCTTTATCGGGTTTTCAAGGCAGGGCAGCTCCTACACCAAGGCAAGTGGCTCACCCGAGGCCAAATTCAATAGAAGTTTCCTCACTTGATGGGGGAACTCAACGCAATGGAGACCATTGCTTCCTAAAGGGGGAGGACTGATCTATGTGGATATTGGTGACCACCCACCTATTCCAACTGGATCCTCTTGACAATTTTTAGTTCAACACGTTCTTCTGTACTTCTTTATAATTGTGGGTTCTACACTTACGAATCTGTAAGAATCCCTACACATCTTCCAGGTGGATACTGGTAGCCTCCCACCTAATCCAACTGGCTTATTTTGTATGTTTTCATGTCAAAACATCTTTCTGTACTTCCAGGGCCATTTTGGGGCGCTAAACAATGTTTTTTTGGCTCACCATAGTCAAACTGAAGATAAAGCCAAAGTTTGATGGCATAATGTGTATTTCTCAAAAATACCTTTCCAATGAGTTATCACGCGCCTAAAACATAGGTCATATGCAAAAGTTACAACCCCGGGAAGTTGAGGTACCAACTTACCCATAGGGGCCCACATAACTTTTGGCGTTTCATCTCCTAGGGTTAGGTTTTTGGATGTCTAGGGTTTTTGCATTCATGAGTAATGTTAAAAAGGCCTCTGGAGCCTCATTATAATCATTCTTTTTAGACATATGCATGTAACAACCACATCTCTTCTCAGAGATAGCTACCACCATTCGAGCAAGTTGTTTTCAGTTCTACAATTTTATAGTTTCAACATATTTCATTTATTCAATAGAAGATATTGTTCAATGGATATCTGTGTTGTTCTCCATATCTCTGTGTTTATTGTATTAAGTCAGTTAATCAGTTCGTTCCACTCATAAATCGAGATTAAATAGTTCTTCACTATGCATCTAGATCCTTACACTAGAGCTAGTGTTGAACCTCTCATTTCGAACATTGCAAATGTTTAGGGTTAGATAGTGTTGAGCCAATATTAAGTGTTTGGGAAGGATGCCCTACATGCCCCCAATTTTTCCATGTAATTGATTATGTTATGCTAATGTGATAGTTTGTTGCTTAAGTTGCTAGAACCTAATATTAAACCCAAGTTTGGAGTCGGTGGTCGTGACTTAGACAATCATTCAATAGTCCATTGTGTGGTTGACTAGTCAATTAATACAATCTCCACTAGTCGAATTGGATCCACTAAAGCAGGCTTGACCAAGTCGAGTAATTGATTGAGCACAGAGGAAGGCTAAAAAATTAATCACTTTGTGGCCAGGGATGATTTTAGGGGGGCTAAATTTCGCTAATGGGCTAATTTTCCATGGTTTTTCCCAAAAAGTTAATCATCACTCTAAAAATGATTTTCCCAAATTCTATAGGATAAAATTATTTTACCTTTAAAATCACCAAAAATTTATACAAACTATATAAAATCCTTATAAATTTGAATATTTTTACAAAACTATCACCAAACATTTATAGTTGGCATATGAAGGATTAGTAAGATTTGACAAGGTTTCTACATTTGAAAATAAATCTACATCCTTAAAATAATCCCTATTTGTGGCTAACTTGGATGATCTAAGTTTACCATATTAACATGATTTTAGAGAAATTGGTCACACATTCAAATATAAATAGATGATCTCTTAGATTGGTCTATCATACACTCAATTTTGTGATGTCATGAGATGCTACTTGTATTTTAATGTTATAATAGTGTTTGTTAATCCTGTTGGACACTTAATCCTTCATGGATGTGTTAATTGTAACATATTGTAAATATGAATAGTTGTAGGTGATAGGAAACATCTTCAGTTATGAAATACCAAGAGTCATTTATTGTGTATTTATTAGCCTATCACATTAATACCAATCATATCAAACATGAAGTTATCTTTTCTTCCATTCCTGGCCTAATAGTGGTGTCAGATCCAACACCACTAACTCCATGAGTAGATTATTTTCCTTGAGCGCCATTCCCTAGAGGGTAAGACCTCCTTCTGCATTATCTAATCGCAGATTCTGTCCTCTGTCCAGTAGCACTCTAATTGATTCTTTGATTTTCGTTCGACACAATCTCTCTAGTATTTCCTGTCATCTCTACCCACCTGTATTCTCTTAGCACGCTTCCCATGGGCGTAGAACACTAAATATTCTAATACCTAATTTTTGTGAGCTCTTGGTGCCATGACCTCCTGCGATCTCACGCCCATTCAAGAGAGACCTCATAACCCATGACCTCAGGTTGGTAGAGATCAAGATACTACTACCTATAACAACCAGACTTCAGTGCTAAGAAGGTGTTACAAACCAGTGTCAAATGTGCATAACACAACTTGCAAACATCATATTTAGTCCTTCAAAATAAAACCCTTACCTCTACTTTTACTCACGTCGATGCATTTTTTTTCCTTTTGTTCCGAGACTTAGAAAATCTTAGAGTTGATTGTGGAGTTGCTTGCGAAGAGATCCTTTTAGAGATTTGATATTAATATAATTCTATTTTCAAACATGGGACGTCGAAAGAATAAGCTCAGAGGCAAGGGGGTTGGCATAATCCCAGAGAAAAATACGACCTTCATTGTACCCGCTGTTGAATGAATGGGTCACATGAAGCTACCAACTGTAGAGTTCCATGGAAAAAGATCAAAGAAGACAGAGATAGACCATTAGACCTAGAGAAAGGTAAAGCACATGTACATTATGTTGTTTCCTATTGCAATATAGGACTAACTGAAAATCTCTTTAATACTTCATTTGATTCTTGGGGAGATGCATGGATTCTTGATATACGCACGACCTCCACATGACATTTCAAAGAGATTTATTCGAAGAATCACATGACAATGTAGATGGCATTGTGTACTTCATAGATAGATCAAGTCTCAAGCCCTTGGGAATGGGCACCATCAGGCTTAAGTTGCTTTGGATCCCAAATTTTCTTCTACACAATGTACTTTATCTTCCAGAGCTGCAAAGAAGCTTGTTGTCCCTTGTGCACATCAGACAACAAGGCCACTCTAGTCATATGTTCAGTGGAAAAGTTGAGATAATGAAAGATTCTGACAACATGGTTTTCATGATCAAAATAGAAGATGGAAGACTGTTGAAGTTGAATGGGACATCTGCCCATATAGCCACTATTGCATACCTCTCTCATCATGACTCATGTATAATTCCATCTAGAATTTTATGGCATGCTAGATTTGGACGTATTAATTATTACAGTCTTCGTTTGTTGAGAAAGAATGGTGTTTATGGTATGCCCACCATTCCTAGAAAATTAAAACAATGTGATGCTTCTATTCTTGGAAAGCATAGAAAACAACCTTTCCATGATTCTCCCTCTAGAACATGTAGAAGACTTGAACCGATTCATTCTGATTTATGTGGCTCTATGCCCATTCCTTCTACAAATGGAAATAAATATATAATGTCCTTTATTGATGAGTACACTAGGATGTGTTGGGTGTATTTGTTGAAAGACAAGTCACAAGATTTTGAAACATTTAAAAATTTTCATGTATGGATTCAAAATGAAGCTCAGTCTCGTATTGTCTCTCTTCGCATTGATAATGGAAGAGAATATACATCTAATGAATTTGAAATATACCTTCGTCAATATGGGATCAAACATCAAACCATAGCTCCATACAACCCTCAACAAAATGGTGTAGCTGAAAAAATGAACATGGAACTCCTAAATATGGTTCGATCCATGATGTTTTTCAAGAATGTTAAATTGATGTTTTGGGATGATGCAATTCTATGTGCAATTTATGTAAAAAAAAGGTGTGCATGTCATGCTATAAAAAACAAGACTTCATATGAAATGTGGTATGACTACATTCCTTCGGTGAGGCATCTCACGGTCTTTGGTTCCACCTGCTATGCCTTGATTCCTAAGGAGAAAATAAGCAAGTTTGATGCAAGGAGTCAGAAGTGCATCTTCTCGAGGTACTCAAATACTACCAAGGGGTATCGTCTTTACGATGAGACAAACAAGAAGTTCATCCTTTCCAGAGATGTGATCTTTCTTGAATCCACCAAGAAAGACGAAATTGTTGAGAGGAAAATTGATCATCTGGAAAGATTCACTCGTGTAAAGAAATATCATGAATTTGATGATGATATTTCACATGTTGAAGGGGGGATCTATATATTGGGTCAATCTATGGAATATCCTTTTGTAGCACCATCTCCCCCACTTGAAGAAGTTCTTGCCACTTCATAAGAATATGATTTTCAGTTGGATGATGTGATCAAGAAGATTGAAAGCTGAGGCTTGATGAGAACTCAACACCATCTCAATCAGTCAAGCAACCCAGACCATCTCAGAAAGGTCCACCAAAATGACTTACAAAAAAACTTGAAAGTGTTCATCCTAATGAGATCGGAAAGACATAAACCAGATTGTCCTCAAAACAAGATGGATGTAATGTAGATAATTCAAACTCTGTGATGTAGAAGATATGGATGTTTCATATGATTGTGAGTTGAATTTATCTACTAACCATGAATCAACTTCCTTTAAAGAAGCCACTTCTCATGATGAATGGAAAGAAGTCATGTAGAAGGAAAACAATGCTCTCATAAAGAATGGGACATGAAAGTTGGTAGACCCTCCATATGGAACCAAACCGATTCGCTGCAAGTGGGTATTCAAGAACAAGTATAGATCAAATGGCTCACTTGACAAACACAAAGCAAGGCTCATGGAAAAATGATTTTCACAAAAAGAAGGTGTTGATAATGAGGATACCTTTTCCCCCAAAACAAAATGGGCAACCATCCACACTCTATTTTCCATGGAAGCACATAATGGATAGAAAATTCATCAAATGGATGTGAATATTGGTTTCTTGAATGGAGACTTGAAAGATAATCTATGTCTCAACCAGAAGGCTTTGTTTTGAAGGGACAATAACATAAGACATGTAATCTCATCAAATCCTTGTATGGCTTGAAACAAGCACCGCGAGCATGATATGAAAAGTTAACTAAGCATCTTCTAAAATTAAATTTCAAGCATTTCAATCTTGACAATGCAACTTTGTTTGTCAAGAAAGTTGGAAAATTTTTGTATATCTTGTAGTATATGTAGATGATATGTTCATAACAGGGAACAATGAGAACTGCATTGCATCCATAAATAAAGAGTTGAAGAAAGGCTTCGAGATGACAGATTTGGGGCATATTCACTACTATTTGGGCATTGAAGTGATTCATAATCCAAAGTATATATTCATCTCCCAGAAGAAGTACACTGGAGAAATGTTGAACAAGTTTGGCATGGAAAAGTGCAATCCTGTTTCAACTCCAATGGAACAGGACTTGAAACTCACATCAAAATAAGGGAATGAATTTGTGGATGCAACCAAGTATAAAAAACTTGTTGGAAGTCTCATCTATCTTACTACCACTAGACCAAACATTTCATTTGTTGTTGGCATTATTTCCAAGTTCATGCAGAAGCCTTGTGAAGGACATTGGTTCGCTCAAAGAGAGTTCTAAAATACTTGAAAGGAACTCAAGATTTTGGACTCAAGTACTCTAAGGTAGATGAATTCAACCTAATCGGATATTCTAATTCAGACTTTGACGGGGATAAGGAAAATGGAGTGTCAACTTTAGGTTATCTCATGAGTCTTGGATCAACAACTATCTCCTGGAGATCACACAAACAATCAGTCCAAACAGATTCCACAAAAAACATGGAATATGTGGCAACTACAGAAGCAGAAAAGGATATTGTGTGGCTTAGGAAAATACTTGAAGATTTGCAGGAGAAAGAAGTAAATTCTACTCCTCTTCTAGTTGATAATACTTCTACAATCAAGTTGGCCAAGAATCCCATATTCACACAACACAATTCCCATGATTCACAGCTTGTTAACTCTTACATCTATCTGAATCCACAACCCTCTTTCCCCATCATCCTACACAATCCAAGGAATGAGATCATCACCTTCTTTGCTTTGTAGTCCCTCATCCTATCCCAATTCCCTTTGGTGCTCCAACACAAATTGACCAAGAGATCTTACTGCTGGGATTCCAAGGATTCTCAACTATAATTATTTTTCTTCAAATACAACAATTTACCATACGCACATTCTTCATAGTTTCATGGCAATCATTATCCATAATTTCATTACAAAATTCATACAACAACTTAAGATCAGAGAGAAAAGCCTTTGGGAAGATTGAACATGATTCCCCTCTTGTATGCCCAAAATAATGGATTTGCACGCTAATGATAAACCATGTGTCTTCATGGGAAGCACACATTTCCCCTCAATTAGAACTAGGATTAATGAATTCTAATTAAGCAGGGTTAAGGACTTAGATTTATCAATAAAATATTATGATCTCCCTTTAGCCCCCTTTTCCCCCCTACGCCTCCTTTCTTTCCCCTCTTGTGGAATCATAGCCCCCCATTCTTCTGTCCTTCTCCTTCTGCAACCTATGATGTATTATTTTTATTATTATCATTAAATGTACCACTTTACATGTTACATTGTTCGACCTTTATCCATTCATCATGTACACATATCATTATTGGTATGGGGATCAAATCTAGGATATTACAGTGAGATGAAACATGTGGAGCTTCATGCTCACTATATTAGATAGTTGATCTAGCTTAATGTGGTGTCTCTTGTCGATTACCAAAAAAATGATTAGATTGCATTTATAAAGCTGTGGGATAAAGCTGAATTTGTGAAACTCTAGTCATTGCTTAGGCTTCAAGCATTTCCATTACAGACGGAGGGAGAGTAACTATATTATCACCCCTTGAATATTCAAAGAGTTATGTTGATGGTGTGTTAGGACCTAATGTTAAACCCAACTTTGGAGCGAGAGGGTGTGACTTAGATAGTGGGTTGATAGTCCATTGTGTAGTTGACTAGTCGACTAAGACAATTTCACCTAATCGGATTGGATTCACTGAAGTGGTCCCGACCAAGTAGAGTAATAGACTAGAAGTAGAAGAAGGCCAAAAAGGTGGATTTATCTAATCGCTTTGGGGCTAACTTGGATGATCTAAGTTAACCATATTAGCATGGTTTTAGGCAAAATGGTTAGTCATTCAAGTATATATAGATGATATTTTAGATCAATTTAATCATATACTCTTTTTTTTGTTGTCTTATGATGTTATTTGTGCTTCAATGCTATAATGGTGTTTGTTAACACCACCAACTAGGTTATTGGATTCTCAATGATCTACTTCTGTGATACCCCTATTTTTCCAACATAAGTTTGACTGCATCATAGTTGTATACACTGACATGTAAGAAATATAATGAAAAATAATGTAATTTTGATATTAGCGCTCTAACTTGGGGGCCAACTTGTGGTTCCAAGTAGCGTAACTTATAGATTTTTCCATCTACATGTACCCTAGTGACATTATGTAAGGGAGGGGTGAGGTTTTTTTTATCTATTTCTTTGTATCTGACTTAATGGAAATCTATTTATCACATATATAACAACTAACAAATATCTGTGTTCAAGTGAAATTATTCTTTATCTGTTCATATTCATCACACTAGCTAGAATAGTTAGCCTTTGTGTGAGTTATTGACATGTTTTATTTGAGTGCATAGATCTATTAGCTTTGAGGTAAGGGCATATGTAAGTTGAGCTAAGAAAGATAGCTTGTTGGCACAAGTGACATTATGTAAGGGAGGGGTGAGGTTTTTTTTTTATCTATTTCTTTGTATCTGACTTAATGGAAATCTCTTTATCACATATATAACAACTAACAAATATTTGTGTTCAAGTGAAATTATTCTTTATCTGTTCATATTCGTCACACTAGCTAGAATAGTTAGCCTTTGTGTGAGTTATTGACATGTTTTATTTGAGTGCATAGATCTATTAGCTTGTTGAGGTAAGGGCATATGTAAGTTAGTCTCTACGTTCCCATAGTCATCAATAGTTTGTTAGTCTCTACGTTCCCCACTATACAACCATAGCACCACTAACACAATAAAAAGTAAAATTTACAAATAAAAAAGAGAGAAATTTCATTTGACATGGTTAGAAATAATAATAAAACCCATTGGTATGTTAAATTAGTAACATATATAATAATTTAAACTATATAAATCATATACTACCATAACACCACTAACATAATACAAAATAAAATTTACTAATAAAAAGAGAGAAACTTGAAATTTCATTTGGCTTGGTTAGAAATAACAATAAAAATCCATTGTTGTTGAATCAATAACATATATGATAAATTTCATTTGGCTTGGTTAGAAATAATAATAAAAACCCTTTGTTGTTGAATTAATAACATATATGATGATCAGGGATTGGACAATCGATTTTGATTGGTATGGACAAGATTATGGGTATGGACGATTCCTTGTTACTATCCCAGGATCTCCTTGTGGCCTTAAAGAATAACAATATCCGATATATTTATCAAGATAAAGCACATGTTGCTCCGGGCTTCATTTTGGAACAATGGAAAAGCAGTTTATCGTTGGGCCTTTTGGGCACTTTGGCTACAGAGTGGTCCACTAATTGTAAGACCCTGGTTTCTTCTGGTATTCATCTACAACCTACATAAGACATGCTACTCTAGACTGGTGGGGATCATTCGGGTATGCTCATTGTTAAAAATGTCTATACTGCTCTATCAAAAAAATTATGGCCTCTTCAGATTGCAAGGTAGCGAAAACACTTGTGGTCATGGGACCTTCCTTACAAAATAAAACTGTTCACGTCGTTGGTCGTTGAAAACAAACTTTTAACTTCGGAAAACCTCCATAAAAGAGGTTGGATTGACCCTAGATTCTTCCCTTTATGTTTGCTGGAGGCAAAGACGGGGTTACATCTGTTTGTCCACTGTTTGTTTGCACAAAATCTTTGGCAACTTATCACTGCAAATTACAACCTGGACACAAACTGGTGTGGTAACTCTATTTCTAGTTTTTTTGATACTTGGACAAAACATGAGAAATATTTTTTCTTCCTCCCTGCTTTGGTATGCTGGTACATTTGGTTGGAACGTAATTCTTGCATCTTTGGATCTCGTTTCCCTTCCTTACTGGGGACTTCCCGTAGATTATCCGTTTTTTTAGAAAACTTGAGTGGAAGGAAGCCACTAGTAAGGAAGATGCCTAGACTAAAAAAAACTCCTGCTTTTAATTCAGATTCTATAGCTTGGTTCGATGGAGTGGCTCAAGAAAACGGTCTCATTAGTGGAGCCGAGGGAATTATAAAGCAAGCTAGAAATATTATTTACAGGTGGACCCTAAACTGTGGACCAGATACAAACACTAGGGCTGAGCTCCTGGGAGTGTGGGCTTCTTTAACTTTGTCTATCCATTTGGACATTGAGTATATCCAAGCCTTGGGAGATTCAAAGATTGTGATAGATTGGCTTAATGATAGGGGGACTCTTCAAGTCTCCTCGCTGTTGGGATGGTTGGACTGGGTGCAAGCGTTAAAACATATTTTCAGCTGTATCAGTTTCGCTCACATCTACAGGGAGGAAAATGAAGAGTCAGACACTCTGTCAAAGAAAGCGCTTCAAATGTTGAAGGGAAATATCCAATTCAACAAATGGAATATGAAGAAGGCAAAAAAATTGAGGTTGCTTATCAGTGCACGGAACAAAGATGTGCGTGCACTATTTGTTATCAGATGCCTTCCTGATACAGAAGCTATGGATCTTTTAAAGAATGAATTGTTTTATGAGATAGATGACACAGAGGAACAAATGAATTCTGGCCACATTGAACAAGATATTGGAGATAAGCGGTGGAGTTCCAAAATCTTTCATTGTCTCTACAACATTCATAAGTTGCTAAGAAGACCAACAAAAATATTATTGTATACGGAATGCTACCTTTTTGTTGGCTATCTTTTTCAGAGCAACAAAGATCCATTTCTTGACATTTGCTCATTTGTATAAGAGTCTGAACTGGATATGCTAGAAAAGAGAGCACTTGTCACTAAAGACACAAATATTATGGCAAGGGTTTATGAAAATCGGTTGTCAAAATGTGGAGGGAATGATGTTCAAATTGACAGGTGCAATATGCTAGAAAAGAGAGCACTTGTCATTAAAGCCACAAATATTATGGTAAGGGTTTATGAATATCCATTGTCAAAATGTGGAGGGAATGATGTTCAGATTGAGAAGTGCAAGTCATATTGAAGAGTTTTCTTTAGAGAAGGTATCAAACATGTTAATTTAAAACAAAATTTATATCTTAATACAGATTTATTTCATACAATGTATATCTTAATTTTCATGACCGATTCAATTAATTTAATAATTTAAATGCAGGACATTCAAAGGATCAAAGGCATTTGGTTGAGTGAAAACAACTATCCGTTGTATGTACTTCATTGATAATTCTTGCACTTGGAAAGTTAACAAAAGTGAAGGGAACAAAGTTCGGTTTTTCCTTAAGGGAAGTACATCCTATGTTTCCTTTTTTTGCTTGTGGTTAAAGAGTTGAGATACTTGGATTTAATGTGTCAAGGTAAAGGAGTTGATGTTAGAATATGGAACTCCTATTTGTATTTTCGATATACTTGATTTAAAGTCATGAGTGAGCAGATTTGGTTATAATTTTCTTTTCCCCTCATCGATTTAAATTAAGGATCTATGATTGAAATCTATGATTGAAATCTACTTAAGAAGCAAGTCTCCTTTGCATATGTGATTCTTTAAAGATCCTTTGTATATGTGGTCCTTTGTTCTTTAGCTTATTTTTTTGAGAATTTTGATTCCATCTATGACAATGTTTTATTAATTTTAATGATTTGGTTACGATTTTCACATATAAATTGCATAATTTACAGATGCCTTTCAATCTCGAAGACATGAATGAGATGGAAAGTTACTTTTCCATGTCTTTAAAATCTCTTCCAATGATTTTATGTTGCTTCAGAATTTTCTTATTTGTTAGTAATGAGAGTGATCCAATTTTTGGAATAAAAAGGTTGTCTGACAAGTTGGTTATCTAATAAATGGTTTAAAAGAACTCTTTCATATATACATTGGTGTAGTGGTTGAGGATTTGATCTACAATGCAATTGATTCCACAAACTACCAAGATCAATTTTAAGGCTTCATTATTTAAGAGTATTGAAAATGGATCACTGTTCGAGTTTGAGGAAATTATCAAAGATATTGAATCATTGAGATCTTTGCAAGAATTTAATCTTTAATAGAGAAAACTACAGGATCGATTTCAAAGCTCTCATCTTAAAGTATTGAGAATTAATCATTGTTCCAATTTGAGTTTGTGGCAGTTATCAAAGATTTTAATTCACATTAGTCCTTTCCTTTGTTGAAGTTGGATTCCAGGGTCTCGATCTACTTCCAAGTGTAATGTCAAATGCTCTGTCATATATCAATCCACTGGTTAGTGGTGCACCATCTAACAACTGGTTGGACATACCTTTGTCGTCTCTTTCAGACTGGGCTACCATGGGTTGGACATATCTTTCTCCCGTGTTTCTTAGTACTAGTCTGTTTGACCAAGCACATAGAGGGCATGAACTTTGTGAAGAAAGCAATGAGGGGGCATCTCCATTGCTAGGTTGCCCCTCCCACCGAGTTAGTAGATATTTTGTAATCACTGCAACATAGGTTTTGGGCTTCTGTGCAATGAGAATATTAGTGCTTATTTCTTGTGTTCATGGCATAAACTCTAGTACGAATCCTTGATTAGTTTTACGAATGAAATGGTTTAAGCCCTTCTAATGAATGTTTGAACATTCTATTAGTTCATACACCAATGATCCTAGAGATCCCTATCCACATATAAAAGATCTAGAGGTCTTAACACCACAAACATTGAATAAAAACAAATCCGATGACATTACTTTTAGGAACACAAAATGATTGATGATGTGGATATCTTGCATTTGGTTCAAGTTAAGTCCTTTTTATGACAGGTTAGCATTTTTTTCATTATTTTTATAATAAATACAAAATAATTAATGATGGAATATTGTATATAGTTTAAGGTGAGCCTTGTTAATATATATTGAACATTATGTTTCTTTATAATTTAAAATAAAATTCAAGACTTTGGATCCTTGTTTATATATGTTAGGTTTTGAGGTCTCAAGCACTGAAAATGAGAGTTCACATGTATTAGGTTTTAAGGTCTCGACTCTTTAAGCACGGATTAAAAATGAAACAAATTATATATAGGAATAAAAAATGATTAATGATTTTTTTTTTTTTTTTTATTGTTTCCAGTAAAAAAGAGAGGTAGATCCTATTATAATAGCTGTCAAAATATACAGATGTGCTTGGGCTGCCAGCTGTCCCGCCAAATTAACGGAAACCGGAACAACTGGCAGCCTATGGTATCCATGTCAAAAAAGGGGGGTCCACCATTTGTCCTGCCCATAGGAAACCAAGGAAGATGGTAGCCCAAAGTCTGAACATGAACCAGAGATATGGAAAATAAAACATGTTTAAACCATAAAAGTTCCAGAGCCATAACTCTACCCAAAACTATAATTCTAACCAGAAACATGACCAAACGCAGTTACCTAGTGGCCTCTGAGGTGGCCATGTCGACATCTTCTTCCTGCGTTCCCGCCCTAGCTGAAAGCATGAAAGGTTGTGCACATGTCGGACATCTTTGCTCTATTGGCGCGTTGGAGTAGGCGTCATATAACATATCAATGTGTTGGCTGATGAGGATGCCATGGTGGACTTGGTCCACCACCTGGCTCCTCAAGTCGAACATCAGATCCAGGTGCTCTGGGTGGACGAATGACGGTTGGACACTCCATGATTACTACATGGTGGATATGGGAGGTGGCATAGGGGCCATGCCACCCTCCCACAACTTGCCACCCTCCCTTGACTTACCACCCAATCTGGTATCCTCGACCTCACCTGTCGCTTCCCCGCTCTGCTGCTCCATGGATGCTTCCAGATCCTGTGACCTTGCCTGTTCCTCCTTAGCACTTTCATTGTCAATGTCCGAGAAGTGTTCGGCTGCAGGTGCAACCTCCTGAGAGTCCAGCACCTCCGGAATCTCCTCTTCGATGTAGTAGGTGGGAAACTCCTCCAGCTGGGATTCCCTGCTATTGCGGTCTTGCTGCTCCCCAGTGGCATCCATTGTGGTCTCCCCCAAGACGCTGCTTGGAGGCTTCCAATTATCAGGTACAGTAAAGAGGTGATGTTCCAGAGGAGCTTGAATTGGCTCTTCCGAAAAGACCTCCTCCACATATGCCATGGGAGGTATATTGAGTCTTCTTGCCCTACGTACGAGTTGAGTTCGGGCCATAGACAACGCATGTTCTAACTGTTGTTGTCTCTTCTGACATGCAACAAAGGTATACCAGGCGGAGCCATGATGTGGCTTCCCTCTTTATTTCGGCATGGGGATGTGAAATTCTATGGCTAAAATGACGGTGGTGTTCCTCTATTTGCACCAGAGCTCAATGTAGCCTGGCTGGTGCGGGCCAAGATCAGAATGGGTGAGGCCATAGCAAATCTTGTTGATATCCGGGAGGATGGACGGGAGAGACTCCTCCATTAAAACTCCCTCATTAACTGTCTGTGCATCTGGACTACTCACGTGAGGGAGAAGTCCCATGGTGTGAGGTTGGTTGTTGGGGCTTGCTCCCATCCTTAATGGTGAGGGGATGGGAGCCTACTGGCCTTATTTATGGCCAGGCCAGGCTCCAGTTTGTGTGGCCTTGCTGCACAACGTGTCACCCCATCTGGGGTTAGTAAGTCCCCATTGGCAAGGGCTTGACATTGGTTTGAGAGATCAATGCCTGCAGAAGTTTGGGCCTCCCAGTAGATATGTTCCATCTCGGTTGTAACACCTTCGTTTGCCAGGATATCCACTACTTTGTTTGCTTCTCGTTTCACATGAGAGGGAATGATGGTAATATTGGGATAGAGGAGGGATCCAAAATCCTCCAAAAGTCCTGAGAGTCTCCAGCTAGGCGAAATTTTCTGTGGGTCTTCCCCATGGAGAATTTTGGGTATTAGCTGGATGATGATCTGAGAGTCTCCTTCCATAATGACCTTATTGAAATGGTTGTCTGTTGCGTCTTGGAGGCCTCTTAAGAGGTCCGTGAGTTCATCGACATTGTTTGTATTTTCACCCATGAAGCCTGCCATGAGGTAGAGGATTTCACCATTTGAGTTCCTGAGAATTGCCCCAAATCTCGTTGGTCCTGGATTCCCTTTTGAGGCTCCATCAAAATTTATCTTTATAAAACCAGTTGGAGGGGGGGTCCAGGTGGTCGGGCTACTGGGTTGGCGACTAGTCAAAGTCATAGTGGGATGGTCATTCAGACTGAGTTGCCAATTTTGGAAAATGCATCGCTCCCCCGGACTACAATTTAGGTCCTCCGGTGTCCAAGGTTTTCTTTTGATTGTTTCTCGGATTAGCTTGGCTATTCTTTCCCAAGTTAGGGCAGGTGGGGAAGCCTTTGAGTGAAAGATTCTTTCATTTCTTTCTTTCTAGATTTGCCAGAGAGTGAAGCCCGTGAGGATTTGCCAGATATGAGCAAGAATAGGGTTTTGAAAGGAGAGTGAGTCCCAGTTCTCTAAGGTATCTCTGATGCTGTATCTGTTTTGGTTCGAGTGACACATTAATTGAGATCCTCGGTCCTAGATCCACTGGATATAGTGACAACTATTGAAAAGGTGTTCCATCGTCTCCTCTTATTGTTAGCACAAGGTGAAAATTGATGGGCCTATGAAACCCCTTTTTTTGAGGTTATCCCAAGTGAGGACGCGATTTTGAACTATGAGCCACAAGAAAGTGGACACTTTGGGCCAGAGTGCTGAGCTCCAGATCTTGCCCCAGATACTCTCCTTGGCGTGATTTTGGTAGTTCCCTTGCAGGTAGTAGGCCTCTTTGATTGAGAAATTATCTGTTGTGGAATACCCCCATCTGAGAATGTATGGACCTTCCCGAGTGGGTATTTTCCTGTGGCTTGCGCAAGCTTGCCAGGCCTGTGGATCTGTGTCCCCTAAGAGATGTAGCTCCAGGGTTTCTATTTTCCACTGTCACTAGGGAAGGTTCTTGTCAGAGGTTCTCCATAGATCTTTCACCCATTGAAAGGTGTCTAGTTGTAGTGCCTGCCTGAGGGGGTTGAGTTCTACCAGGTTGCTTAGAGGCTCTTGTTGTTGCCATGAATCCTGCCAGAAAAGTGCACTTTCCTCGTTTTTGATCTCCCAGAAAGAATGCTTCTGGACTAACAGTCTGTTTTGCCAAGATGTGTTCCAGATGTTAGAACCCTGGATTTGATCATTGTATCTAATTAGTTGGTTTGCCTGGGTGTTTGGGTCATATTTCTATTTCCAGATTTGTGCCCATAACTCTGTGGGATGCTTTATCCATCTCCACCACATTTTGGCACCCATAGCTTGATTGAGCTTTCCTGGGTCACAGAGTCCCAGTCCGCCTAGAGCTTTGGGCTTGCAAAGCTTATCCCAGCCCACTAGACCTCACTTCTTTTCAGGTTGATGTCCATGCCATAAGAAGCTACGTTGGAGGTTTCTGATGGCTCTAATGATCGACTTAGGCATTGCCAGGGTAGTGAAGAGGTAGGTGGGTGGGGCTTGCAAGACTGACTTGAGAAGCACCAATCTAGCCGCAATGTTGAGGGGTCTGAAGGTTCAATTATTGAGCCTATTTGAGATGGAGAGAATTAGACTATCCCAGGAGATGGAACGCGTCGACGCTCTTGTGAGGGGGATTCCAAGGTAGTTGGACGGAAGGGATCTTTTGGGTATGTCGAGGAGTCAGGAAATATGATTCTGAACCGCTATCGAGGTGTTGAAGAAGTAGAGTTTGGATTTGTCGAGGTTAAGGGCCATACCCGAGGCATCCACAAAATCAAAGAGAATGGAAGTGAGCTTGTTGGATTCGCTTGCTGTAGGGGTGTTCATGAGAAGGGTGTCATCAACAAACTGATTGTATGGGTAGGCCTTTAAGGGATCCTTTTAGAACCATCACCTTGATGTATCGTCCTAGTCCTTCTGCCATGAAAACGAAGAGAAAAGGCGAAAGGGGGTCCCCTTGCCTGATGCCCCTAGAAGGGGAGAAGGGTTGGGAAGGCACACCATTGACTAGTATGGAAAAGAACGTTGAAGAGGCGAGTTTTAAGATCCAATTTACCCACTGACTGTCGAAACCAAAGGATTCTAGCATGGAGCGAAGGTACTGCCAGTTGACTCTGTCAAAAGATTTTGAAAGGTCAAGTTTGTTGAGCATACCTAGGATTTTGGTCATCTTTAGTGAATGGATCACATCGTGAGCGAGGATGACGCTATCCATGATTTGTCGCCCTTCCACGTATCCTACTTGTTCTTTGGAGATGACGAAAGGCATGATCAGATTGAGACATGTGGCTATCACCTTTGTGATGATTTTGTAGATGACGTTGCAAAGGGAAATTGGTCTGTACTGCTTGGGGTGAGTGACTCTCTCCTCTTTCAGGATGAGAGTGAGAAAAGTGGCATTGAGGGAAGACATGACTTGGCTTGAGGTTCTAGATTCCTCTATGACCTGCCAAACCTCTTCCCTGATTAAGTCCCAAAAATGATGGAAGAAGTTAGTGGTGAATCCATCTGGTCTAGGCGCTTTCCCTGAGGGCATTCCTTTGACTGCCTGGTCCACTTCTTCTTGTGTGATGGGCCTCATTAGGGCTTCATTCTGCTATGGAGTCACCAGGGAGGTTATATGTCTGGTTATCCTCCGAATGGCTTCCTTCCTGTCCTCGTTGGTTTCCGTGAGAAGCTCTTTGTAGTAGGTGTTTAATTCTTCTGCGATTCGGGTGTGTTCTCTGATTGTGTTTCCTTGGGCATCCTCCAGTTGAGTTATCTAGTTGATGTATCGGCAGTGCACCATTGCTATGTGGAAGAACTTTGTGTTCCTTTCGCCTTTTTTAAGCCATTGGACTCTAGATTTCTGGCGCCACATAATTTCTTCTTGCTTTTTCCTTTCCTCTAATTCTACTTGAAGCTCCTCTTCTTCTTTCATTAAGTCTGTGGTTCTGGTTCCTGAGATGAAGATTTGCTATAGCGCTGCCAGTCTATTTTCGATTTTCTGCATGCACTGGAATATGTTTCCAAAGGTGTTTTTATTCCAAAGCTTCATAGAGTGCTTGAAGTTTTTGAGGCGCTGCTGGAATTTATACATGCAGGTTCCATGCTCTATCTTTGCCTAGGCCCACCATTACTTTGCTAGCTGATGGAAGTTAGGGTGTGAGAGCCAAAATTTCTAAAACCGGAAGGGTTTGTATTTTGGTGTTACCCTTGTGTCCAGACAAAAGGCAATATGCAAGTGGTCTGAACTTGCCTTTGGGAGAATAAGGTCTTCCATGGCAAGATCCTTCTCTAACAGTTCTTCTGCTATATGGAAGCGGTCTAGACGACATGCCACCTGTTGATGTCCAGTTCTGCGATTGGACCAAGTGAAGGTGCCATTGCAGGTTTCAATATCTACTAGATTTAGCTGGTCAATGAGTGTTTTGAAATTACCACTGTCTTTCTCCAGCCTTTTAGTTCCTCCAGTTTTCTCTTCCAGCGTCAAGATCATGTTGAAGTCTACCCCCAGTACCCAATTGAGCGTGCTCAACATAGTTTTGATGTGATTTATCCATTTCATGAAGCTTTCTTTGTCCTGCTGGCTCTGTGGTCCATAAACATTTGTGATGGCTCCTTCCTGGGTTGACCCTGTAACCGTGAAGTGTGTCGTGAGTGTGCCTATGGTGGAGAAGGGTCGGTTCAGTGTGACAGTGTTGGGGTTCCATAATATTGCTAATCCACCAGATGTACCTGTGGATTCAGAATGTATGAAATCACACCCATGCCAACTACGGTGGAAGATGGTTTTTGCTTCTACTCCAACACATTTTGTCTCATGTAGTAGGAGGACATCTGGATTTTCTGCACGAATACAGTGTTAGAGGATCCTTTGTTTGAATCTGCCATTGAGTCCCCTGATGTTCCAGGTGATGAAATTCATCATAATGATTGTGGATGTGGGTGGAGGTATCCCTCTGAGAGCCTTTGGATCTGCCCAGAGTTGAGCATGAGATTCCCTGCCTCTTTGATAAGTTGTTGGGCGGATTTTTGTCCCCTTATTTTTCTTTCCGATGGCATGCGCTTTGAGTCTAAGCTTGGATCTGTGGCTATACCCAGTCGCGCTGTGGATTCTGCTGTGGAGTCTAGAAAGACTTTGTGAACCTTGCAGAGTTGTTCTATAGGGAGGGCATGCAGATCCTTTTGATTAATGGCTTCCTCAAGTTTTTCCAGGTCGATGCCCGCTAGATCTTGTTCATCTAGTTGCATTTGGATGTCTCCGTTTATCCCCCCTTTGTCTTTTGGGTTCGTGTCTTTATTTTTTGTAGAGGCATGCATTGCTTGGCTCTTCCCTTTCTCCTGGTTCTTCGATTTGTGCGGATCTTGGATCTCTTCATCTTCTGACAACTGGTTCAGAACTTTGTAGGAGTTTTTTGTTGGAATCTTGGGGGCGGTGTCTGGATTCTGCCTCCTGGGCGAGTTCTTTTTCCTTCCTGTTACTGTAGTAAAGCCATCTTTTTGTTTATTTTCTCCAGTCTTGGCCCCTTGGGCATTTAGGGGGCAGTCTCGGAAGAGGTGACCATGCTCATGGCATTTCCTGCATCGAAAGGGGATGTGTCCGTAGTCGATTGTTTGGTGCTCGTCCTCGTCCTGATATTCCAAAGTAACAGATCCAGGTAAATCTTTTTAGATGTCCATATATACACATATTCGGGCATAGGAGGTGTATTTTCTTTTCTTTGTAGCATCCAATGATTTGACATATCACCCCACTATGTTCCCTATTTCCATAAGGATTTCTTCCAGCTAGAACTCCTAAGGCAAGGAGTATAGTCTGATCCACACTGGATCCATTGTGAAGTCTTCCTTTTCCAGGCTGAAGCAGTCTATCCAGATTCGTAGAAATAACCCAACCGAGTTGTAGAAGTGTGGCCCATTATCAAAGATTATGTCCTTGTCTTCGAGGTTGTAGAGGATGATCGTGAAGAAGCCTTTGGAGATGATATGTACCTCATAGTCTCCTTTGGGGTTCCGCCAGTCTTTAATCCATCGTATTAGGTCATGCTCAGAGGGCGAAAGCCCTAGGAACTTGTCGATTAGGGTGTGCTCTCGCATGAACTGTGTGTGTTCTCCCACCCTTGTCGAGCTTATGAGATATCTGGGAGATTTTTCCAACTGTGGAATGCATTTACCAAGCTCCCATCCACGAGATGCCTTTGGATGGGATGTGCTTGGTTCCACATCCATTTCTTTTCTGATCCCTTGTTCTCTTGCGAGGATTTTCTCATGTAGATGCGGTGGCAACTCAAAGGTAGGTCACTTGGCTCTTGTTCCCGCCCTATAATTGGAGGTTATGTTACTATACGAGGGGCATTGCCCCCCCCCTTCCAGACTTATTCTGTCTATTCAGTGCCTGGGTTTTCACTGTACCAGCGCGTTGCAGGCGGCAGGTTCAACAACAGGATAGTCAAGACATGCAGCAAGTTGCAAAGGAAGTGTTACAGAGCACTAGGGTTTCACAATGGTGATTTAAAAATTTGGAGGACATGGGGGTGGGATTTGATCCACTTATGTGTGCACGGGTCACAATATTATTTAATATAATATCTCTAAGTGCAACCACACATTCGACCACTACCTCAAGGTGCCCCCATGGCTCCAGGTTAGGCCCTCACGGGAATTAAACCTTGCCCAACGGTGAAAAACTCCTCTCTTTTCACCATTGAGTCCAACCCCTTTGGGCAATGATGTTAATAATATGGTATTTATGTGGATATCTTGCATATGGTTTAAGTTAAGCATTTTCTATGACAATTTGAACATTTTGTAGAATTTTTATTTACATTTTTTTGGTGGAAAAAGCATTATAATTTTAATAAGATAAACAAAATTACATTCCATACATTTTGAATTACATTCCAAAAACCTTATCAGGACTTTGTAGTAGGTTTGCCTCTATAAAAGAGTGTATACTTGATAGCATCAAATGTGCATTAAAAAAAAAAAAAATTCATCATCATAAGCTTCTTGAAAGAGATCTAATAGAAGTTATATATGTTCCATTTAGGCTTACAACAAATATTGAGAATTTTGCTATTACATTCTTCCGAATTTAATTAGAGTAAACAAATATTGTAGTATGCAGAGTATCAACTCAGTGGAAAACCAACTATATAAAAGAAGGATGTGCATTTTCATAAATATGCCCTCCAACATGTTCTTGAATAATCCAATCCCCACGAGCCAATAGGACACACCATCCTTAGGCAGTGCATCTACGACTTGGTTCCTCTCCTTGTACACATGGTAAAATGAAATCTGATCAAAATCACAGAACAAATCTAGAATCTCATCTAAGACAAGTTGTAAGATGAAATTTCTCATGGTGAACTCCTTCAACAATATGATGATGATAAGTGAGTCTCCAAACACTTACAATATGTTAGAACCTTTTGTAACAACCAACAAAAGAGTCAAACTCAAGGCCATTAACTCAACAAGATTGTTGGTTCCAGGCCACAACCTGCTTTGAAATTAAAAAAGAAAGATCCCCTAGGTGTAAGGACCCACCAGCTTCTAAAAAAAAACATCCCCTAGGTGTAAGGACCCACCAACTTCACAGAGTATGGGGTATACTCGTGATGTACCATCAAAATAGGCCCAGGCACCTGATTTGTCAATTTGCTCCTAGACAATTTACCTTCTAGGTTTATCCTTAACATGTGGTTCAAAGAAAATTAAATGGTGAAACCTTGAGTAGTACAATCAAACGAAGGAATGAGTTTCTCTTCAAAAGGAAAATGTTTTTGTTTTCTAAATTCCTCATGATATGATCACAAAAAATGCTTTAATCACCTTTGTATTGAAATTTTTACACCATTTTTTCAATGCTTTTTCAATAG